>PJEM01012327.1:0-47779 GCA_004023845.1 Helogale parvula | reverse complement strand
TGCTGGCCACAGGCAGGCTCTCCACCTCGGGACTGAAGAGCGAGAAGTCCTGGCTGCAGCCCCCCAGGGACGCCTGATGCAGGCTGACATTCTGATTGATGGGAGTGTTGGGGGCAAGGCTGTAGTTGGTGCTCAGGGGGTCTCCAGGAGGGGTATTGTACAGGATCTCGTTTGCTGAGGTGTTCACTTCCATGGCCTGCATTTCCATAATGGACATGAGATCTTGCCACTGCTGCTCCAAATCAAATGGCGAGTCTGTCCCCGTCAGGAGAGGAGACAAGAGGTTGTTCTGAAGACCTGGGGGCTCACTCTCACTAGGCACTTAAGGACTTTTGATCAAATATACTCCTTACTCTTCTTAAAACACTTTGTTTAAATTGGACCAGAGTGATCTGGGTAGATGATTAGAAACCACAAATATAAAGTTTAATTAGCTGGTGTGATATTTTTGGGCCCTTTGCTCTATAGTCTTTTTCTCATTGAGATTTTCCTTGATTCCTCTATTAAAAATTTCAAACATATTCAACATGGTACTGGAAGTCTAGGTCATTGCAATCAGACAAGAAAATTAAGAAAAAGCATTCAAAGTGGTAAGGAAGAACTTTCACTATTTTAGATGACATGATACGTATATAAAACCCTAAAGACTCCACCAAAAAACTACTAGAACTAATATATTAATTCAGTAAGGTCACAGGATAAAAACTCAGTATGTAAAAATGTACTGCATTTCTATACATTAATAATGAAGTAGCACAAAAAGAAATTAAGAAAACAATTCCATTTACAGTTGTACCAAAAATAATAAAATACCTAGGAATAAACTTAAGCAAGGAGGTGAAAGACCTGTACTGTAAAAAGTATAAAATATTAATGAAAGAAATGGAAGATGACATGAAAATATTTGTTTGGAAAGATAGTCCATGCTCATGAACTGGGAGAACAAATATTGTTAAAATGTCTATACAACCCAAAGCAATCTGTAGATCTAAGGCAATCTCTATCAAAACAGCAACAGCATTTTTCACAGAACTAGAAGAAAAAATCCTAAAGTTTATATAGAATCACAGAAGACTCAAATAGCCAAAGCAATCTTGAAAAAGAACAAAACCAGAGGTATCACAATCTTCAATGTCAAGATATTCTACAAAGATGTAGTAATCAAAAAAGTATAATACTGGCACAAAACCAGACACATAGATCAGCAGAACAGAGTAAAAAGCCTAGAGATAAACACAATTATATGGCCAATTAATCTATGACAAAGGAGGCACGAATATGCAATGGAAAAACACAGTCTCTTCAGCAAATGGTGGTGGGAAAACTGGTCAGCCACATGCAGAAGAATGAAACTGGACAACTTTCTAACATCAAACACAAAATAAACTCAAAATGGATTAAAGATCTAAATGTGAGATCTGAAACCATAAAATCTTAAAGAGACCATAGGCAGTAATTCCTCTGACATCAGCCATAGCAACATTTTTCTATTATATGTCTCCTGAGGCAAAGGAAACAAATACAAAAATAAACTATGGGGACTACATAAAAAAAAAAAAAATTCCGCACAGCAAAAGAAAAAATCAACAAAACTAAAAGACAACATTTTGAATGGGAGAAGATATTTGCAAATGATAGATCTGATGATGGGTTAGTATCCAAAATATGTAAAAAACTTCTATAACCCAACCTAAAAAAAAGTAATCCAATTAAAAATGGTCAGCAGACATGAACAGACATCTCAGATAAGACATATACATGGCCAAGAGAGGCATGAAAAGATGATCAACATCATTCACCCGGGAAACGCAAATAAAAATGACAGTGAGATACCACCTCACACCTGTCAGAATGATTAAAGTCAACAACTGAAGAAACAACACGTGTTGGCGAGGGTGTAGAGAAAAGGGAGAGCTCGTCTGCTGTTGGTGGGAATGTAAACTGATAAAGTCACTGTGGCAAACAGTATGGAGGTTCCTCAAAAAAATAAAAACAGAACTACTGTACGGTCAAGTAATTCTACTACTGGGCATGTACCCAAAAATACAAAACCTCTAATCTGAAGGGATATATGCACCCTTATGCTTATTGCAACATTATTTACATAGTCATCTTATGGAGGCAGTCTGTGTCCACTGATTGATGAATGGATAAAGAATAGGTGGTATATATATATATATACACACAATGGAATATTACTCAGCCATAAAATTAAATCGCACCATTTGCAACATGGATGGATCTAGAGGGTATAATGCCAAGTAAAATAAGTCAGTCAGAGAAAGAAAAATACCCTATGATTTTACTCACGTGTTATATAAGAAACAAAAACAAAGTTAAAATAGATAAATAAAAAATGAGTTTTATTTTATTTATTTATTCTTTTAAATGGACTTCCAATTATAGAGAAGAAACTGACAGTTACCAGAGGGGAGGTTGTGGGGGGATGGGTGAAATGAATGGAGGGGGTTAAGAATATATTCATATGATTAGCACTTCGTAATGCATAGAATTGTTGGGTTACGATATTGTATACCTGAAACTAATATAACACTGTTTGCTAGTTATCCTGGAATTAAAAAAAAATTGCAAACCCCATTTCCGCTCTTCCCTGCTTAATTTTTCACCATAATATTCTACCTATTTATGTATTTAACATTCTCTTTTGTTTCTCCCACTAGATTGCAAGTCCCATGAGGGTAGGCATTTTTGCCTTCCTGCTACTCCCCTCCCCCCGCCCCAGAAATCTCTGGTTTCCAGAACAGGAACATTTGCGTATATTGAGCACTTGGGGGTTAAGGTTTGTTGAATGGTTGATAAATTACAGATTTATGTTTGGGTATAAACAGCAAAGCTTAGAGAATGGTCCTGAATGAGAAGGTTGGAACAAGGGGACTGATACTGCTCTGCATATTTAAGTAACAGAGAAGTCCTTCCAGAGAAAAAGAGAGCGGCAAGAAGACTAGATTCAGGTAAGAGAACACTGGGAAAACGAGTCCCTCAGGGGTATTCTCAGCCTCAGTCTCTTGTTGACCTCTCGAAACAGGACTTGCCTACACACGGTATTCCTGCTCTCAGCATGTGACCCACTACATGATCTCTGTCCCAACTTACTGGACTTGAGAAAGGCACCTGGCTTGAGGGACCAAGAGAGATTTCCTGGTATAAAGAATGGTCAGCGAATACTGATTTCTGATTTTCAGTTTGAAATTGTACCTTATATTGTGATGTAATTAGCTTGTCATCATCACATCACATCACACAGAGTGACACACAATAGCAAATTCAAGCTAAGAACGTTACAAATGAATTAGTTACAAATTATAAAAGACAGAGTCCAGGGAAGGGAACATACAGCAACATTACAAGGGGAAGAAAAGGTGAGACCTTGAAAATAAAGTTAGGTTCAATATTTTTGTATTAGAGAATATGGAAAAAAGCCAAGAGAAAATGACAAAAAACGATGGAATAAAATTTATTATAGGTACAAAAAGACAAGAATTTTCATTTTAAATGGATTCAAGTATGGCCATATGACCTAGACACTGTGTCATGAAATTTTGGTAAACCAGCCCAGTGACAAGACTCTAAAAGCTTAAAGAGGAAAAAAAGTCCTGTGAAGTTTGTCACTAAACACAGGGGTATCGAATTCTCTTTAATAATAATGAGTATATTTTTAAAGCTAGAACTATTTATCTCAACAACATTTTGACTTAGTGTAGAAAGTGTAAATGAAGACGTTTCCGGCAAGGTCACAGAAAACTTCCTTAAGGTCACAGAGCCAACCTGAAAAATATACTACAGTATGCTCTAGAGAAAAGAGGGGGGAAAATTTGAGTAGTAGGAAGGCATTGAATAAAAGAAATGGTGGAATTAACCTAAGCATACAAGGGAAAGAAATGCCAGAATGTTAAGCGGGGAGCACAGAAAACAGTGAGTCCTAACTAGGACAAGGTGGACTCCAAGACTGACACCAGGAAGAATGAAGTGGGTTCACTCAATTGCCGCAAACAGCTGGAATGTCTTACTGAAAATAAGGAGGAAGGTGTATGACAACACTGATGTAGGGGAAAGTTGTCAAGGAAAGACATGGTCAAATGTGATGCAACCTGAGATGTGGCATGGTTTTGAGATACTGATGGAATCTTAGAAAAGGATCCATTGATCTCATCACAGAAAAGGGTTCCTTCAGGTTCCCTACCATTCATCACACTGGATCAACAGAAGTGGAAATAGAATCCTAAAATACAACATGGCTTTTCTGGAGAAAAATATGTTTTCATTGTCATATACTAATCATATTTACAAACATCAATATCAACGTATTAACAAAGCATCGAGGAAGTTCTTGCAATGTGGAACAGAGGCTGTTATGATCTTAAAGCAATGGTATAGCTGACGAAAGATAGCAGATGGGTATACAAGAGAGGCACGGAGAGCCACAGGCCTTGCACTTATATATTGAGATTAAGAGGTGCCATTGCAGTTTGATGGGAGGTGACACAGAGTTTTGGGCGTACCATTTATATTCTCAGCTATAGTGGATAGAATCCCCTCACCTACCATGGGACACAATTGCCAAAAATTGGGGAAATGAGAAGGAGGAGATTACAGATAGGGGATGTATTTATTTATGGCTGCATAACCATTTCCCCCATCACTCAGCAGTTTAAAACAACAAACATGAATTATCTCTACACACCAGGATTTGAGCAGGTTGGCTGGGGAGTCCTGGTCAGTTTCTTATGAGGTTGCACTCATCCTAAGGCTTGACTGGGGCTGTAAAATTCACTCTCAAGATGGCAGGAGGCCTCCCTTCCCTTCATGGGGCTACTTTAACATCCTCATGATATAGAAGGTGCTTCTTCTGAGTGACCCGAGAAACCAATAAAAGTTGACCCCTGAAACAACACGGGTTTGAACTGTGTGGGTCCACTTGTACACAGATTTGCTTATTTTACTGTTTATTTATTTATTTTTGAGAGAGAGAGAGCCTGATGCGGTGCTTGAACCACCCACAGAGGGTGAGATCATGACCTGAGCCAAAGTTGGACTCTCAACCAACTGAGCCACTCAGATTTTTAAATTTTTGAGAAATACAGTACAGTACAGTAAATGTATTTTCTTTCTTATGATTTTCCTAATAGTCCTTTCTTTTCTCTAGAATACACAGAAAATACTGAATATAAGTTAATCACCTGTTTATGTAATTGGTAATGCTTCCCGTCAACAGTAGGCTATTAGTAGGAAGTCTTAGATGAGTCAGAAATTTTACGTTGATTTTCCCCTATGTAGGGAGCCTCTAATCTCCATGCTGTTCAAGGGTCAGCTGTATTACCTAGTCCCAGAAATCACATGCTGTCACTCTTGCAGTATCCTATTAGTCACATAGCGTATTCTTTCTAGAAGTGGACCTCACAAGAGCATGAATATCAGGAAGCGAGGATCAATGGGGGCCACTTGTGAGCTGGCCGCTACTAAAAGTAGTGAGCCTATTATTGAGAGATGTGGAGTAAATATCAAAAGTACAAAATATGGAAATGGTTAAAGAAGTTTTTTTTGGTACTATTTAATTTTTTCTATATGTACATATTAGCTTCATTAAACATAGTTCTAGGAATTCTTGAAAACATAGAAAAATATGAAGTAATAAATATTTCCAATAATTGTTTAATACATTGCTCACATTTTGCTTTTTAGTCCTTGTTTTCATATCAAAGCATATATGTAATAAACATAAATAAAATAATAAATTTCATTCTCAGAGTTGATTTGAAAACTATTGCTCTGGTATGAAATACAGTAATAATACATATTTATTTTGAATTGTTTAGGGGTACCTGGGTGGCTCAGCTGGTTAAGTGGCTGACTTCAGCTCGGTCACGATCTCACAGTTTGTGGGTTTGAGCTTCGCATTGGCCTCTGTGCTAACAGTTCAGAGGCTGGAGCCACTTCGGATTCTGTGTCTCCCTCTCTCTCTGACCCTTACCTGCTCATGCTCTGTTTCTCTCTGTCTCAATAATGAATTAAAAAAAATGTTTTTTTGAATTGTTTAGAAAATCTCCACAGAGCCATCATTCATCTTAACCTGCTAACTTTCTAGAGAATATCTTAGACTCTTACTTTCTCTCTCAGTCCAGATACATATCTTGTATAAAGTGGAAGCATTCTGGTAAACCTGAATGTAATGGCTGTATTTTATTCCATTAGAAAGGTCAATTGTAATTTATCCTCCTGTTATGGGACATTAATTGTTTCCATTTGTTATTATAAGAAGGGCTTTATAGTAATCATGGTGTACATCTCCTATTTCTATTGGATAAATTCTTTTTCTTATTTAAAAAAATTTAAAAAAATTTTTTTAATTTTTTTTTTATTTTTGAGAGACAGAGAGAGATAGAGCATGAGCTGGGGAGGGGCAGAGAGAGACAGAGACATAAAATCCAAAACAGGCTCCAATTTCTGAGCTGTCAGCACAGAGCCTGATGCAGGGCTCAAACCCATGAGCTGTGAGATCATGACCTGAGCCAAACTCAGATGTCCAACCAACTGAGCCACCCAGGTGCCCCTACTGGGTAAATTCTTAAAAGTAGGAAGACTCTAATGACGTTTATGAATATTTTCAAGGCCTTTGAAAAAAAAAAAATAGAACCAAGTTTCCTCCAGAAACCTGTGTATGAGAACATGTGTCCCACCGCACTGTTGGCTGACTTTTGTTCCTTTATTAATACATATTGTTTAGAAAAATGGATGATTCCCTAAGGGCATCTTGAGCCAGAGAAAGGAATTAAGTTCCAGTTTTGAGATTTAGTTTAAAGGGGAAAAATTAAGCAAAACAACAAACAACAAAACTCCTGCTCCAATGGAAATCACCGGAAGTACATATGGGGGCATCTATTTGATGCCTTTTGCATCATTATTTAACAACCCTTCCTCTGCACAGTGAACTCTTTCCATTTTCCCTCCTCTCATGCTCATAAACTCTTAAATTACATTTACCTTTACTGGGATATAAAGGTCAGATGTAATTTACCTAATAGAACCAGTTGATGGAAATCTATACAGTGGAAGAGATATTAGACTTGAAAAACGAAGAACATTCTGTCCCTGCCTCTGTGCTGCTCTCAGCATGTTTTAAATCTGACCCAGCATTTGTTAACAGATACCACATGTCACCATCTTTAAATGACCTTATCCATCTTATCACCACAATTTTGAACTAAGAAAAAAAACCATCCCACCACCAAATGATCCTGAGTGATACTGCCTGCGTGTTAGCTTGTCAGCAGCCTTGACGTGGTCAGTGATTCTTGCACATATTTTATCATTTACCAGATTACACTGAAAATAAAAATCTCTGGAAATCTCTCTCTCAAGCTCTGTTTTCTTGGCTCTCAATATAAAGGTAGCAACAAGAAGGAAATTATTTGATTACTTTAATCTTCCTAGATAAGCAGATCCAATCATTCCCACCTAGGAAGGGGGATGGACCAGGAGGCCTGTGTTCACATTCCCTGCTCATGGGCTTCGTCCCTTCAGAAGGACTCCCAGAACCCCCTCTTGCTCTCCATTTATCAGATGAGGCCAATAATGTCTGTCGTTAGCTAATGCTTGGAGTTTGAGGATCAAATATATTTAAAAAATTTTTTTTTAATGTTTTTTATTTATTTTTGAGAGACAGAGAGAGACAGTGAGAGCAGGGGAGGGTCAGAGAGAGAGGGAGGCACAGAATCTGAAGACAGGCTCCAGGCTCTGAGCTGTCAGCCTAGAGCCCAATGCGGGGCTAGAACCCACGAACTGTGAGATCATGACCTGAGCCGAAGTCGGACGCTTAACTGATTGAGCCACTCAGGTGCCCTTCAAATATATTTTTAAACTCTCATTGAATAAGTATTATGTTGGTAGTAGAAGTCAAGAGCACAATTCAGACCTCACAATTGTTTTAAAAATTATTTCTCAGAAGCATCTGACTTCAGCTCAGATCATGATCTCACTGCTTGTGGGCTCAAGCCCTGTGGTGGGCTCTGTGCTGACAGCTCCGAGCCTGGAGCCTGCTTCTGATTCAGTGTCTCCCTCTCACTCTGCCCCTCCCCCACTCGCACTCTATCTCTCTCTCAAAAATGAATAAATGTTAAAAAAATTATTTCTTGGATTAGCGCAATTGTTTTGAGTTATTAGTAACAAGCCAGTAGGACTAGAGCCAGTTTGTCAAATACCACCAACTTTTGCAGTTTTACATCTATACTCTTCTGTTATTTTAATAATTTTAACAGCAATACAACTCAGAGTATAAAAATGCTTAAAATGATGGCATTTTTTGAATGATACACCTGTCTTTTTGGGCTCGTGTGGGCCTCAATGCTTCCCTCTAATGTATTTTGTCTACATTTGAAGAACTTGGGACTTTTTAGCCAGTTTGAGTAAACAGACTAGCACTATTTTTAAATGTTTCTCACAGTTAATCAAATCTTATCAAATCTCAGCATTTCACTCAGAATTGATAATTTTTCCAGTGCCTTTACAAAGCAACACTAAACAATGAAACACAAATTGTATACCCAATGTAAGTACCTAACATGAGCTTCTAGAAGTCTGCCATTTCTTTTCTTTCAAGGTCAAATTCCAGCAACCCAATCAATCCTATCACTGTCCAAAAAGAATAGAGCTGATTTCTCTTTGTGACAACAGTGACGCTGCCTTTAGTACCTACTCAAATGCCTTTTAAAAAGCTGGAATGCTCCAAAAGCATTAATTGCCAATATGGAATTTAGGAGAGATTCTCTCCTAAAACCATACACCCACAGGTAACAAACCTACTTTCCTAAGAGGCAATTTTGCTACCTTCTGTTTCAGGGGCCTTACCTTATTCTTACTTCCAACAACTTATTGCCTAAAAGGAGTCCTGCTCTTCAGTTTCATTTACCCTCTGAGTAGTCAGGATTTGGGTGGACAGAGTGATGTCATGTTGGTCCTGTGTGCCGATGTCACGGCAAGAACCTGACCTTCCTGCTCTACATTTCTACGCTCTGTGGCCTCCTCTTGACCCAGCTTTGATTCAGAATTGAGCAGAGACTCTTTATTTCTGTTGTAGTGATCCCAACTTATATGGGACTAAGGATGCTTCTGCCTCAGTAAGTGAATACACTGACATGGGAAAAAGAAAAGATGTTTGGAGAACTGTTACCATCAAATATACTGGGATTTGAGTATTCTCATTGGCAGGAGGTTAAGCTGCTCATCAGTACTAGAAATAAGGATGGGGCCACAGTGCAAGAACTTGTCTTGCATTGGTCCTCCATTCAGTCTGTGGCCTGAATCTCACTGGGGCCAATATAGGGGCTTTATGAGCTTGGTCTAAGAAAGGTTGGTCTTGCCTCCTAAAAGGACTAACTAGCTATGTGGCATGAATCAGAATGTGGCGAGCGGACAGAATTGCTGGGAAAGTCTTGAAGAGTTTAGGTAACATGGAATCAGTGGTGATCTTGGGGAAAAACGAGGAGAAATGGGGGCCCAGAACAAGACAGACATATAAATCTACAGGCATTGGCAAATGATTAGATGTACAAAAGGGGCCCAAAGAGGAAGACAGTCAAAAGTGATTCCCAAGTTTTGAACCTGGCTACTGGAGAGAGCGACCCTCTCTCTCCCAACATGGGTTGGGATCGTGGGAAACACAATGTTTGGGGCTCAGGCACACTGAGTTTGATGTGTCCGTGGGTTATCAAATACCTGTGGTCTAAAAATAAAAAACACATTATTTATATTTAGATTTCAACTTTTTGCCTTAAGATAGTCCATCATTGCAAGCTAAAAATGTTCGGATGTTTACTTTTTTCTGTGCACTTTCCTGGACTTATCAGGTTTTCTTGCCAAAATGAGGCATCTGCAGCTTAAGGATACAAATCGCTCTTCCAAAGTAACGTCAGATTTTGGAATGTATGATTTCCAGAACTGGAGTACTAACATCACCCAGATGTTGTAAAGCTGTGGTGTTAAATCCACCCAGATGTCTCTGATTGCATCTAGCTCATCTCAAGTTCTTTGCTCATCTTGTGTGTTCCATTCATTTAATCTGCTATAAATCAGTGTAGCTTTGAATGTTTTTTTTTTAAAGGAATTTCGAGGAGATCCAACGGTACAAATGTGGAGAGAGTATAGACACCGTACATATATTCTTAGGTCTCCTAAGAAAACAAAGTATTATATTTATTAATCCGTGAGTATGGGCCAATCAGTGGACTCTGGGCCAGAGAGCATGCTCAGGGAGCATCTGGTTCAATTCCTTTGTTTTACAGAATAGAAAACTTCCGGTTGTGAGGGGTTAGGAAATTTCATGAAGATAGAACAAGATAGCAGCAGAGCTTTCATTAGACACCAGGAGTATTTGGTTCAGGATTCCGTAAGTGGATGGGGAAAACTGTGCTTTGGTTTTTCTGTGTTGCATTTCAATGAACGCAAAATGTATGAAAAGTGGAATACCTCTTGCATGTTCCCCTTCTTCTTCATCATCCAGTTTTTCTCTCCATGGGGTTATGTCCATCAGGATGAATACCTGAGATCAATCCTTTTAAACCTATATACTTTTAAAAAATCTTCTAAATGTTTATTTATTTATTTTTGAGAGAGAGAGAGAGAGCACAAGCAGGGAAGGGACAGAGAGAGAGGGAGACACAGAATGTGAAGCAGGCTCCAGGCTCTGAGCTGATGTGGGGCTCAAACCTATGAACCATGAGATCATGACCTGACCTGAAGTTGATCGCATAACCTAATGAGCCACCCAGGCGTCCCCTGAGATCAGTTCTTCTACAGTCCATGTGTCTTAATGATGGACAATGTCTCTATAAGCTAGCTGCATTTGTCATGTGTTCTTCTGATGCAGGAAAGATGTGTCTACAGTTAAACCTGGACCTAAAGTCAGGTTTCATTTCCATTAACTCACAGATATATTCCAACCTCTTCCACCAAAAAATATATTTTGTACATACATACATATATGTATATATGTATACAAAAGCTTCATTTGGTCCCACATTCATTGGCTATGGTCCTGTTTTTTTGTTCTCTTCCCAGTAAGATGTATCTGGAAGATGTATCTACAGTCACTCCCTGCAACTTCTCATCACCCATTCTCGCTCTTTTTTTGTCTCTAAGGCAAATTTACATAACAAAGCGAACCACTGTAAGGTCAACAATTCAGTGGTGTTTCGTGCATCCAGAATTCTGTAGCCACCTCCTCGGTCTGGTTCCAAAAACATTTCATCAGCCCCCAAGGAGACCCTGAATCCATTAAGAAGTTGTTCCCCATTTCCCCCTTCCCCTAGCCATTGGTATTCTCTTCTGTTTCTACGTACTTACCTATCCTGGATATTTCATGTAAATGAAACAACTAAAAATGTGACCTTTTTTTGTAATGTGTGACTTCTTCCCCTTAGCATAATGTTTTCCAGTTTCATCCACACTGTAGCATGGGTTAGTACTTCATTCCTTTTTATGGTTGAATAAGATTCCATTGTTCTATCACTGTCTTAAACCCACTCCAAATGCTTTTTATCTCAACATTTTCAAAAGTGCTTTTGTCAAGGTTACCAGTGACAACTAAGTCTCTAAACCCAATGATGAAGTTTGTCTTTTTTGAACTAGATTTATCAGCAACATTGAGCATAGCTGACACTCTTCTCCTTGAAATGAATACTTGGCTTGGGTTCTGGGAGAATGTAAGTTCCTGGTTTTCTTCTGGGTCTTTAGCATTTCTATGAATCCTTTTTATCTTTTAAACCGTAACATGAAGTGCTTAGGGGTTCTCTTGTGAACCTTCCTACTTGGTTTACTTGTTGATTATTTCAATTAATACTATTGTTAACATTTAATTTTCAAAAAGGTAAAACCATGACTTTCATCAAATATATAATACATACTTCTAATATTTTATTCCCTTCACTAATTAATGAGGGAACCAGTAAGATACTAAAACTAGTTCAAAGCACATTTGAAGAGCTACTGACAATTTAGTAATGGAACGCATTGTATAATAAAGAATACGTGTGGTCTTTGTCCTGGGTCCAGAGAGAAAGCTTTAACTCTTGGAATCTTTAGACAGGGAAATCCTTTGGCAGCAATGATGAGCTCCTGGAACCACACCTGAGATTATGCTAATGAAGTGACTCCATGTGGGCTCCTAGGTAATTCTAAGATGGAGCCCAGCCATTCCTGAATGTTGGGGCTTTGAGCTGGATGATAACAGCCTGATTTCCTGGGAAGGGAGGCAGCTGGAGACTGAGTTTATGGTCAATGCTTTGATTAATCATGTCTGTGTAATAAAAACTCTGAAAACCAAAACTTGGGGAAGCTTTTCTGGTCAGTGATATACATCAATATGACAGCATGGTGACACATCCTGAGGATATGGAAGCTTTGCATTTGGGACAACGCGTATGTTTCTTCATCTGGCTAGTCCTGATTTATGTTCCTTATGATAAAACTGTAATTGTAAATATAGTACTACCCAGAGTCTTGTGAATTGCTCTGGCAAATTCTTATACATAAGAATGTAATGGGAACCTCCAAGTTTGTAGCCGGTTGGTCACAAGTTGGGAACTCGCAGCCTGTGTCTGAAATGAGGGAAGTCTTGTGACCCCTCAGCCTGTAAAGTTTGTGGTAACACAAGTGTCAGAATTGCACTGCAGAATGTTAAGACAGGCTTTTAGGATTAGATACAAAACAGATCAATGTTTTACACGATTTAAAAAACCCATAGTTTTCCACTGGACAGAAATTATTTGTATTGCTACCAGACACAATTGTATAAATTAGCATGAAATTTCTGGGACTTAAATCACAATCTTAACAGTCTCTAGAATCATGGCTCCCAACATTTTATTTCCAGCTTGCATGTGACTCCAGATCTTTAGGCTAGTGCTCCTTGATTGTCTAATAAGCATGGGAACACAATACAACCAGAAGTGAAATTTCAACTTCTTGCTCCAAAGATGTGTGATTTGTACTTTTACCCAACTCTGAATGGCCTACTGATCCTTACCATTGCTCATTGGTGGCTTCTCTCCTTCTATCCCATTTCATATCCAATATGGCAGCAAATCCTGCTGGGTTCTATCTTCTAATTTCATCCCAAATTTGACCAGTTCCCACACTGTCCTTGCTAACATCTTGGTATGCACTCTCATCTCTTTCCTGGATTACAGCACTATACTTCCAATTGGTCTCCCTGATTTCTACCCCCATATCATCCTTCAATTTACTTTTAATACAGCAGCCATATAATCCTATTAAAACACAAATCAGGAGCCCCTGAGTGGCTCAGTTGGTGCAGCATCTGACTTTAGCTTAGGTCATGATCTTGTGGACCATGAGTTTGAGACCAACCTCAGGCTCTGTGCTGACAGCTCAGAGCCTGCAGCCTGCTTCAGATTTTATGTCTTTCTCATTCTCCACCCCTACCCCTTCCATTCCCTGTCTCTCAAAAATAAATAAACATTTACAATACATACACACACAAATTTGCATGCCAAACCTTGAAAATGCTTCATATCTCAACAGCCTAAAAGCCCAAATCCTTATAATGGTCCATAAGAGCTTACATGACCCAACCCTTTATTAGCTCTCTATCTTCCTTCCCTGCTATTCTCTGTCTTATTCACTTGACAGCTGCCACTTTGCCATTTTGGGTCCTAAAAATGCCATGTGTTCACTCTTACTGACCTCTTCCTAAAACACTCCTCCTTCATGGTTTATATCTTCACCTCTTTCATGTCTTTGCTCAAATGTCACCTTGGTGAGGTATCCTCTGATGACCATATTTAGAACTTCATCCTTGGTCCCCACTCTTTCTACGCTGCTCCTTCCTCTGAATTTTTCCTCATAGCATTCATCACAATGCAACATGACATATAATTTACTCATTTTGTTCATTGTATATTCTACTGAAGAGACTATAAGCTTCATGCAGGCAAACATTTTTTCAAATTGGTTTGTTTTATTCACCAAAGTATCCCTAATGCCTACAACAATTCCTAGTACAGTGGAATTCACAAAATATTTGTCAAATAGTAAATTGTGACATAGTAATATTATGGAAAACTGAAAAAATACATAACTAGCAATTTTATATGCAAATAAAAGCTGTCGATCATAGTAGTTTTAGGTAGCTATATAGTTTTCTTCCATGGTTTGGAATTGATTTAAGAGGCAGCTTGCAAGTCATTAATAATGTCATTTTAATTACTCTATAGTTACAGCTCATTTTGGATCCCAAACTGAATTACCCATCTTGAACACCACCTTATTCATCAGACTTGGCTCTGATAATGACATAGTGATAAGAGCCATTTGTTATTTTCAATAATCTTTTCCTTAGTCAATAATTTTTTATTTGCAAGTCACAGATATACACTTAAACTATCAAGGTGATATAGTCTATTCATATATTAATTCACATCATGTCTTCTCTGTGTTTTTCCCTTGCCAGTTCTAAAAGAACGTAGCTGGATTTTTGCCTTCTTTTCCCTTCGGATGGTTGAGTTGCAGGGTCAAAGCACAAAGAGCCTGAAATCTCTTCCTGGTTTGTTTGTTTAGAGAGCCAACTCTTCTGCTAGGGTGACCTAGGGTAGGAAGGGTAGGTTGGTGCCATTGAGGAAAGAGTGAAGTCAGAAGAGATGAGAGGGGAGATTTATTTAAGAGTAAGGAATATACTGTGCGTGGGGTTCCCTGAACACATCATTATGGCTTCTGTGTTCTCTCCCCAAAAAGGAACAGAATGTTGGAAGACAAAGGCTGTCTGGTGCTTCTAGGGCTCCTCCTGAGTGAAGAGGGGTATACCACAAGGCTTCTCACTAAATCCAGTGGAAATGAATAAAATCAATCCTCCTAAGGCACTAGATTTCTGAAACATAGAATCTGTCAGTTACCCAGAAAAATTACTCTACCATCTCTCTTTATGAGTTGAATTTCCTTTCCCGCTCCGAAGGCTAGCTTGGTTTGCTCCAAAAATGGCCTCCCTAAACCTGGATTTACAGCACTTGCTATTCCAAGAAGCATTATAAGAAGAGTCAGTTAAGATTTTTTTTTTCTAGCACTAATGCTTTTGAAAGTGCCATTCCCTCTCTATGAGAGTTGTGAGCAAGAGTTGAAAAGGGACATAGCAAGTCAGTGAACATAGGAGTAAGTCACTCCGCGTTAGAAGTCTAGTACCCAGAAGGCTGAAGGGATGATTTCCTGGTCTCTGGGGCAGAAGGAGTTTGGCATTTAAGGTAAACTTGTCCATGAAAGCATTTTTTTGGATGGGAGATCAAAAAGCTTTAGGCCTAAATAGGAAGAGGGAATTGGTTTTTTATTACCAAAGGAAAATATAATTGTCTACTGATGAGACACTTGGAAGAAATAAGTCAAATCCATTTGTGGATCATTAATGGATGGAAATGGGGCCAATTTACTGTTACATGTGAAAGGCTAGATGGGGCCATTAGGACAATAGCAACCTGAACATCAAGTCTTTCTAATCAAAACCAAGATACTGTCCCAGGATTCTAAATACAGACTCTTTTGCAATTTAATAAAGGAAGGAAGGAAAAACTAGACCATTTCTTTTGTTCTTATTTATAAAGTCCTGGCTGTCAACTAAATTAAAATAATGGATTAATCTGACTCTATGATCATAAATAGGTTGATTATATAAAAATGAATTGCAAGCGAAGAAAGAACAGATCCTAGAACTCTAACAAAGGACCAGTATATATTTATAAATAATATAGCCATCTGAAGTTTTATAGATAGCTGGCAAGTTACTAAGTATAATGAGTACATGAACCTGTGTGTACAGTTTTATTTTCTGATTGTAGGGAATATTTTGATAAACTTAATGGAAATTCGCTCTGAAAGTTCACACTAGGCTTGGTGGTTTAAAATATCACAAAGCTCAGGTATACTTGCAAAAATGTTCATGTAGGTCTGGGAATAATACAAGAGATGCATATGTTATGATAGATTTAAAGGAAAAGATGGTATCAATCCCACTGCTTTGACAAGACTATGATCCTTGATCTTTTCCTGACATAAAAGATCTACCACTGACTTGCAAAAATTGTTAAAACTTAATGAATTTCATATCTAAGGATTATGTTATCACACTAGGATCTAAGGACAGGGAGAGAAATTCTTAGTTGCTTTACTTAATTTTCAGCTTCACCTATTTCCCAAAATCATATGAGTGACTTTGAAAAAACCAAACACTTGAAGACAGGGTTATGTTGCCAGCCACACACACACACACACACACACACACACACAAAATAGATGTAAAACATCAAACTCATGTTCTCCTCAATCACATTTCTTAAATGGTCTAAGCTATACCATTCACTTATGGTATTTGAGTGGTGCAATATTTTCCCTCTTTAATTCTTTCTCAATATCCTTAAAAGTGTATTAACTACCATGCTGTGTAAATAACAGAAAAAGAATAAATAAGAAGCTGTCAACTCATTTCAGAATTAAATACCAGATTAGGAGCTAGATTTTAAACTTTTGGATCTATGAATTACTCAGTTTACCACTTGAATGGCAGAGAACCAACTCATTGTTTGGACCTCTAACATGGAAACTGTTATATCTTCCTATTCACATATGTGTATACACACACACACACACATACACACACACACACACATACACACACACATATATATGTTCCTTATCAGATTTTTAATTCCCTAAGGATACTCAGTAACTCTTGTTCAACTTTGTATTTCTTGAGGACAGAGCCACAATATGTGGTCATACAGGGAATTAAATTGGGAGCAAGCCTCACTGGTATAAGACAAAAGAAACAAACCCCATCTTATTCAGAAAGCTTTTCCTTAAACTGAAGCAAGACTTTGAAATAAAGGGATAGCCCGGCTCCTGAAGTAAAGTTCCTATTTTTTTGCTTTGAACTAAAAAAAAAATAAAACGGTTCCTAAAAGAGCTGGTCAGGAGTGCTTCAAGCCTCTAACATAATATATATGAGGGGGAAGGCAAGAGAAGAGCCCCTCAGGCTCCCGGGTGGCTCATTTGGTTAAGCATCGGACTCTTAATTTCAGGTCAGGTCATGGTCTCACTGTTCATGGGTTTGAACCTCACCTCGGTTTCTGAGCTGACCGTATGGAGCCTGCTGAGGATTCTCTCTCTTCCCTCTCTCTGCCCCTCCCAAACTTGGGTTCTCTCTCTCCCCCTCTCTTTTTCTCTCTCAAAAACTTAAACTTAAAAAAACCCAAAAAGCCCGTCAGATGGGCAAAACGTGGAAGGAGAAATAGAGACAAGAGAGACCCTCTGTAAAGTGCAAACATGAAGGTCAAGTTTATTGTCACTCTATCCTTGTCCAAGAATGGATTTGTTTTAGTGAAATAATAAGATATTTAATGTATTCATATTTTCACATTTGGTGGGTGATTTTCTTTTCTATCACCTTTGCTCTCCTTTCCACTGAGCAATCCCACTCATTGCAATAAATTTCTTAAAAAAAATTTAGTTGCTTAACCTCAACTCCTGTCGACTCATTTCTGGTGTTTTAGAATCAAACCTAAGGTTTAGAGCCTATCCAGTAATTTTCTTTAAAATTATCAAAATATAGCTTTTCAAACGCACAAAAGATGCCACCTGAAAAGAACCAGTAAGAGTCTGAAGTGCCTAAAAGAAAGATTACAGACATTAATAATATTTTATATCCCTTAATTAAGATGTACATGTGACTCTGCAGTGAAAAAATTTTGTCAAAGGTTAATTAAAAATGATAAAGACAGCTGTCATATTCTTTTTTTAAAAATTCATTATTCGCAACCATCAATTGTCCAATAATTCCAAATCTTAAAGAATAAAACATGTATTGATTTTACAAAGAACTATCAAGCAACTCTTTCACGCCAGGTGGTACTATTCTAAGAGGTTGAAATGAGTAAATTACTAAAATATGGTCTGTGCTCCAAGGAATGAAGAGCACAAAGCTTTGGGAAGCTTATATGATTACCCCATTTAATTCAGCTGAGTTACAGGTCTTTGGAAGAAATGTTGCTTGAAACAAACAAAAAAAAGGTATTCAACTGGGTTAAATGGTATTATTGGGAATTGTGTAAATTCTACAGACTGGGAACACACATTAATGATTTTGAACAAACAGGAGCACCTCGTTCGGGCTCTGCGTCCGCTCCCTCCATGTTTTAATCAATGTCTCCAAGGGTTCTTACAGTACCATCAGGTGTTACACCTACATGAATTTTAATGGCTTTAATAATGATGTTTCTGTTTCGTCAAAATATCTGATTGATTGCACTTTATACTCCCTCTGCAAAGAGACTATATATTTGCATGCTTCTGTCTCAATGCCGCATGAGTCCAACGTTATCTTACCTAAATTTTCCTGACTGTTGTTTCCATTTATTTGGAGAAAGTAACAGCCTCCCTTTGGTTTCTGTTCTCCTATGCACTCAGATCTATAAGTAAATATGGAGGTGCACTGGCAGGGTGTGGGAAGATTCCAACAGACAGCCTCTGTTCTGTTCAGGAGAATGTACTGGATGTGGCACTAGGCCATCTTACGAGAAGATGTCTCAGCCATTATTTCATTTAATGGCTTTATAAAATAGTAATAATTCTCTTCTGTTTCAGCAAGAGAACACTGGGCTATACACAATTGGCCCAGGCGTGGATTTGTGTCTGCACATAACCCAGTCTAAGTTCTTGAAACCAATACCAAAAGATTGGGATAGAAGAAAAAGAAAATATTTCAAGTAAATGAGACTTGAGCCATGTGTCTTACCAAGCATATGTAAGCAGTATATCCAAGCCAAAATTAAAACCCCAGGTTATTTTTTATGAATATTTCAAGTTTGCTTCAGAAAATATAAGAAACTATACCCATATATATAAAATTAAAGTCTATACCCAGGCTTTTTAACCATTTTGGGGGAAGAAATTATTCTGAGCAGAATAGTTTACTGTGATTTGGGTGCTTTGCTGAGGCTTAAGAAATTGTTGGTGCCAATTCCAATTTGCTTACTTCATTTGCTTTGCACCTAAGATGTAAATTAATCATTGCTGGTAACATCAATTTAGTTGTAATTAATCATAGAGGGAGGAGTAAGACAGTCACATTGGTGCCAGCCATATTAACTGCCTTATCTGATTGCTCTTGTGTGATTTTCCAGCACTTTGATGAATATACAAGTCAAGAAATACTTTGGGGGCTTCCAAGAATATTCATAGTATCTTTGGAAATAGATTTGAAAGCACTATAAATAGTTGATAGCTGCTTTACCTGAAGACCTTTTTTAGGGCTATTAGATTTGTAACTTTAACACACACCCACTTTGCCCTTGTTTTGGAGAAGTGCTTTCACAGCAGGTGAAGCTAAAACTGGACATTCTACTGGAGTCCTGGCTGCATGTTCAAGGTCAGAGAGAAGTGGATCCCAACAGAGAGCAAGTATTGATGTTTCCTACGCAGTTTCCACCCATCAAATGAGTACTGAGGAGAAAATATAACTCTCATTTGCAAATAAACAGTATTTATTAGCTCTTGACAAATAGTTATTCATTTTTATAATATTATATTCAGAATATATCCATATATTTACTTATGCCTAAGAGAACTTTAGGTGATTTACAGCAGACAAACAAATAAACCAATAACACACTGAGGTAAGAAGTCTGATACGAAATCAGCGTATTTTATAAACTTCACATGCCTTTGTGACTCCCTATCTGTTGTACCATGCCATTCTTTTCTTCACAGTGAAGACAAATCCCCACTACACCATGGAAGTCAGAGTTCAGCACAGAGTGTCAAGATAACACTTTTCAGTTCACAGAAAAATAAGAGGGTTAAAAGCTGGGCTTTACAAATGTTCTTATGGAAGGAAGAGGTAGGTCCACGCTACAGAGTGTTTGCTGGCTCCCCACTGCTCCCCACGGCAGAGCATTTGATCAGATCTGGTGCTGGGTATGATCCTGAGCTGGTGGTCCTTGAAAGTGACTAGTCCTGGTGCCTCCCTTTGGCCCGGCACTGGCATCTACTTCTGAGTTCATGGTCCCTGCTCCTAAGACCCCTGTGCCCTCTTTGGCATTACCTCCATCCTCCTCAGGTTCATGAGTCTACTCTCTACTTTTCTCTTCCCATTGGAGTACAGAGGGAGATGGGGACCTGAACATGCCACATGCAGGCCAGGGAAAGCTGGTGGTGCTATGTTAAGTCCACCTGCTCACATAGGTCCCCGGGAGTTGAGGCGTTATAATAAACACGGGATCTGTCTAAGAGGCATGGAAATGTCTCACGCCCAGGCCAGTGAACCAAACCAAACCAAACCAAACCAAACCAAACCAACCAAACCAAACTAAACCAACAAAATCCAACAAAACCTACTCCAGAATTTCCCAGATGGCATCTGGATGTTTCTACCTACCCATTCTCTTGGGGTTTTGACCCCACAAACACACTCTTACTCTTTATTCTCTTCTCCTTGGCTCTTCCCCAAGCCCCAGAATGCCTTTCTCTTTCTGCTTCCTGTCTTATAGGAATTTCCCTTATTTCACATTCTTTCATTACCTCTGTGATGTGGCTGACAGTAAAACTTGATGATCTCAGCTTCCCAGGTTTGGCCCTGGGTATGAGGAGGGAATATTCTAGTCCTTTGAAAAGCTTATTCAGCTCTGCAACTGGTGAGTAACTTGGGAAATATAAATGGGAGGAGGCACCCCTTAAAAAGGAGCAGGGATCCTTCTTGAAATGTTTCCAATATTTGAAATACTGGAGAAAGGAAGCGGTTCAAAATGTAAAAAGGTAAATGTGAAAAGCAGGTGTATTCTCTCCACGTCCATTAGGCCCTCAGCTACTGTCCACAGAGATAATCACTGTCTCTAGGGTCCTTCTTATATCTATATTCCCATATGTTTTCTGTGCCTACACATGTAGTTTTTTTCTCTACTCAAAACAATTTGTAGCACGCTACACACACAGTTCTGTATCTTTCATTTTTTTAAACTTAATATACCTTTATGAGTACATATTACTACCCAGGCCCTCCTGTGGCATTACTAGCAGATTGAATAAACTTGATCCTGACAGTGAGAAGTAAAAACAATGGTGTGCATTTCTCTTTTTACAAAGGAAGTTGAGTGCTGTTAAGGTTTTCAGTCTTTTTTTTTTTTAAGTTTATTTATTTATTTTGAGAGAGAGAGAGAAAGCAGGGGAAGGACGGAGAGAGAGAAGGAGAGACAGACTCCCAAGCAGGCTCTGTGCTGTCAACGTAGAGCCGGACTCGGCCCCTGATATCACGAACTGTGAGATCATGACCTGAGGTGAAACCAAGAGTTGGAGGCTTAACTGACTGAGGCACCTTAAGAGGCTAATTCATTTTCATGTGTTTTGGTCCTCTGTTCTCATTTTTCTTTCACTTTGTTGTTCTTACAGATTTTTAGTAACTCCTCATGAATTAAGAATACTAGCTCTTAATCTGGGATATGCTAT
This sequence comes from Helogale parvula, assembly GCA_004023845.1. Classification (NCBI taxonomy): domain Eukaryota; kingdom Metazoa; phylum Chordata; class Mammalia; order Carnivora; family Herpestidae; genus Helogale; species Helogale parvula. The sequence continues at coordinate 26,272 of PJEM01012327.1, read as the reverse complement.
TTGGACATTATTTTTTGTTTGTTATTTATCTCTTAGCCTGTGAATGATATACTTTGATATATAGAAATTTCTTATTATGTTATCTAATTAATTGCTTTTAATTTTTTTTTTTTATTTCATGGCGTCTGGGTGGCTCAGTCGTTTAAGTGTCCGGCTTCCGGCTTTGGCTCAGGTCATGATCTCACGGTTCGTGGGTTCGAGCCCCGCGTCAGGCTCTGTGCTGGCAGCTAGCTCGGAGCCTGAAGCCTGCTTCAGATTCTGTATCTCTCTCTCTCTCTGATGCTCCCCTGCTCACGCTGCCTCTCTCTCTCTCTCAAAAATAAATAAAACATTAAAAAAAGTAAAAACAAAAATTTTTTTGTTTCTTACTTTTATGGCATATTAACAAAGTCTACTGTACTCTACTAATTCTCGTATACTATTAGTAATTCTATGGCTTCATTTTTTATGTTGAAATATTTGATCCATTTAGAATTTATTTTAGTATAATGTGCAAGATAGAAATTGAATATTTTTCCAGATGGCCACCTATTTGTATTGTGGCCACTTATGGAATAACCATTTTTCTACTTATTTCAGATGTGAATTTTTATGGCATATAATATAGAATATGATATAGAAAAATAAATTAATATAGTATAATACAATATAATAAGATATATAATTTAATGTTTGCTTCTAGAATGTCTATTCACTTTGTTGATCATTTTGTGTTCATTTGTCAGTGCAATATAACTTTAAATATTTCAGTAATCAACTAAAGAAAGGATAAAGTTGATTTTTTGTTCATGTTACTGCATTTTTAACTTGAGTGATTAAAGCACCTAATTAACTAGAGCAGGTCATACTTCACCTAGAATGAAAAATTACAAATGACAGCAAAATCCTCAAAGAATAAAATTAGACCACAGAACCAACTTGGAAATTAGTCTCCTACATATGTCATTGTTAAATACCGAGCATGGCTCGTGTCAAAAATTGTCAGAGTGCTCTGACCAATATCAATATCTAGAGTGAGGTTTAAGAGAACAGTAACTTAGTCCCTGAAATGGTATCTTAACAGGTACAACCTCTCCATGTGGAAGTGTGGTCCTGATGTTGATTTTCTCACCTCAACAATGTGACCTAAGCTTGCTGCTCTTAATTAGATTGAGTTGAGACTATGCAGCCAGTAGAATTTAGCACAGACATTAATCCTATCTGGAGAATACCAGCCGGAGCCTGACAGCTTTTAGAAAACAAGGTCAAAGTCAGTACAACATATTAGTACTGACCATGAGGAGAAAATGGAAGTTTTACTGCCTAGTGAAAGCAATATTCTCATTATAAGCCATACAGCAATCAGCTAATTTTTATCAATCAAAAGGCTTATGTCACCTTTTAAGTATAAAATAATATATACTTATACAAATGTACCCAGTAGAAATAAGTCTTCAGAATAAAATTTGGAAGTCTTCCTCTCCAAAAAGAGTGCCCAGAAGCCGTATGGGTATCATCCTGGTGAGCACTGTTTGGGAATTAATCTAAGAGAGATGTTTTGTTTTGTTTTTATGTAGTAAAATTTTATTATTCATTTTGTTTTGCATCGTGATTTTATTAATTAGTCTGTGGTGGATATCTTTCCATGTCAACACATGGCCTGACTCATTCCTTTTTGATTTGTGTTAAATTTTGCATTAGCAATGTTCTCTCTATAGAATTTATCACTATACTTTCAACTATAGAAAAGATTCAGCAATTCAAAATTGAAATGAAAGTAATAGGGAATAGCTCAGAAAAACAAAAACTATTTTCATATATCAAATAAACAAATAAAAAGAGAATCTGGAGAGATGGACATTCTTGGCATTTGTACATTTCTTTCTGGAAAGTAATGTCGTTAAAACATTTATAAATAAAACATATCCATATTATTTGCTTGGGCAGTTCTTTTTTTTTTTTTTTTTTTTTTTTAGTATTAGTACTACACAAAAACCCAGAATGCAAGGACATATGTGCAAGGATTTGTATAGCAAAACCCTTCAGTGTGGCAAGAAACTGGGAACAACCCAAAGGTCCAGTAGTTATGTGATGACAGAACGTATCACAGGTAATGATGGTATTGAAGATTAAACTTATTTAAAAAGATTTGTTTGAACTAGACAGACTTTCAAAATGGGCTTTTGAATGAAAATAGCAAGTTGAGAAATAATATGGTACAATCTGAGCTTATTTTTTTTGAGAAAAACATCAGAAATTACTCATACACATACCCCCCACACACATGGAAATAGGCTTGAAATAATACATCAGACTATTAAAATTGCTTCCACAAATAGTGATATGATTATTAATAGTGATATGATGTGATGATGTCATCATGTTTTCTTCCATGGCTGACCAGTCTCTTGATATACTTATCAGATTAACAGTCTCCCCCCTTGGAAGCTAGGTTTCTTGCCACTGATACCCAGTCACCCTCAAGTAAGAAAGAGGAGAAAGAAGAGGGAAGAAGAAAGGACCTTCGTCCCTAAGATGATCCAGGTTAAAAACAAAAGATAAGGATATCATCTATTAAAAATCTAAAGCCACAATTGGAAAGAAGTGGAAATTAAACTTCAATTACTTTTTTAAACTTTGGGGGTTCATGAAAATAAAAGCCATATTTTTTCCAAGCACTTCTAGGTTTTCCAAACCATCTGTGCTTCACGGAGAATTTAGTACATGTGTTTTTAGTTAATTTACACTTAACTCATCAAAATGTTGACTTGTTATTCCAGCTATTTGATGCCTCAGAAATCATACACACATTTTAATATATGTTCAAAAGTCTTTCCCCCATTTAGATAAGGAAGTCATCATCAGCTAGCAGTAAACAGAACCTGGAAGAGCTTAAGTTGGAGTATGAACGGAGAAGTGAGGAGATTCCAAGGAGTTTGAAACTCGGCAATCTACTTTCCATGCACATGGTGACAAGATCTTTGAAGGGAAAAACCTGAGAAGTGACCCAAAAAAGATCAAAATCATCACAAGCATAAAGGGAGTGTCTAGGATATGAAGATGTTTCGTCAGGGGACTTGCAATATACGTCATATTAACTCCGTATTCCTCAGCACAAAAAACCCGACTCTGGCCCATGTGTATCAAATACTACATAGAAGCCAATAGGTTAATTTTTCCGTGAAAAAAAACAAAGGATGTTTTTGAACTTCTGATGATCCAATGATCTTTCCTTGTAAGTGAAATGTATTAAATGCATATCCATTAAGAAGCTCCTTTATATTCACAGAAATAGGCTGGAAATCATTTTCTTCTTCCCCAGCTTGCACATGTTCCTAGACCAGAATCCTTGAGTAGAAGTTATCACCGACAGTAGTTGGATTGTCTGGTTTTACACCTGACTATACCTTCAGTTAAATCTAGAGCAATTCTTATGATATTTACACACAGACTCTGAGAACCTGGCGTTTTGTGACCGAAGACAACAAGGCGTTCAGAGATTGAGTGCAAACTATGGAAGGCATTCTGAGGCCAAATCTCATGTACGTACAAGAGGAACCAATTCATGTCTAAGAATGGCCATAGAAAGAAGCCGAAGATTCAAGATTCGGAGAAGTAGATCAATAGGAGCATGAAATAGAAATGGATCATGACACTGGAGGGAGCAGAGCAGCCAAGAGATTGGGGAAATGTTCTGGGGGTAGTGTGGGGAGTGGAGAGGGCGCAGACAGACACAGAGGTTGAGGACGGGCAGTTTGGAGGCAATTCTCATGATCATGAGCTCCTTGAGTAGTCTGGCTTGCTTCTCTGTTCTGGGATAAATTCATAAAACAATACAGGTAGCAGGAGCAGAAGGAAACATGAGAATCACTTCATTCAACTTCATAAATTTGAGCCCTCTCATTTTTTAAGCTTCTTATTTATCTTGAGAGAGTATGCAGGAGTGAGAGACAAAGAGAAGAGAGAAAGAGTATGAGAGAGAGAGAGAGAGAGAGAGAGAGAGAGAGAGAGAGAGAATTCCAGGTAGGCTCTGCCCTATCAGCACGGAGCCTGATGTGGGGTTTGAACTCACAAATCATGAGATCATGACCTGAGCCAAAGCCGAGTCCAACACTTAATGGACTGAGCTACCCAGGCTCTCCTGGCCCTTTCATTTTTATAAATGTGGGTTTTGTTGCTCAGACTGGATGGTGACATTTTGCCCTAGTCTGCCGCAGCTAGTTCATGGCTGGCAGAGGGACTGCGAGGCCTCCCTTTACTTCCAGGCCTTTATTTCTATGCACCACATCCTAAGTGAATTAGTCTTTCCTGTTTCCTTTTGTCTTTTTAAAGTTTCTTTTTCTTTTTTTCCACTTGCCTCATTCATTCCCACTGTAACTCCAGATTGAAGAAGTGACAAAATGTCACACCCGAAGCTTGGGTGGAAGTATTTTCAGAGGGGGTCACAGCAATGCTTGTTGGTTTTGTGAAGTTTCACACTTATTCTCACCAGATGGGTTCAAAGCTGTGAACCAACCTTGAACCTTGGGAGCTGGGAGTCGACAAGATGGGACTAATACGTAAAAGAAAAAAGGGCTCAGAAGGACTTGCTGGATGTCGGTTCTCTTTCCAAAAAGAACATTTTGGTGAGTTAAACGTAAATGAGTTGGAAACCCACGGATTTTATTCTCTTGCCAGATGCACGAGTTTAAACATTAATGGAAAAAAGCATTGAGAACAACATGTTTTGAATTTTATTGGTCTTTTTTCTCTAGAAGATGGAAGCTGAGAAATGACGAAGACAGGTGACTCGAAAGCCATCATGCGTTTTAAACGTATGTATAGCACGTGACACTGTCAGATGGAGAAATAAGAACATCTGGGCTGAGGGCTCTCATTCTGAGAGCCTGGGTATACCGTCAGTGGGTGACTTCATTATAATACTGAAAGCAGTTGCCAGGCAGGTTTTTTGATTTCAACTTTTGTTCCACAATAGGGGATGGGGCTGTGAGAAATCCAATTCACTGTAAGCAATGTAATGCTTCAGTAAAGGTTGTAATTGGGCAGTTAGAATTTAAGAGATAATAAATGACTTTGTTTAACCTATTAAGGCTTTCCGAAAAGTAAGACAGTCTACTGGATGATCTTCCTATATGCCATGTTGTCCGCCTCCGATGTTTTACTTTGTGTAGTAAAGGTAGGATCTTTGCGGAATCCCGATGAATTCCAACAAAAGAAATAAACAAATATTTCCGTATTCTCGTCGTATTTTTGCTTTTTCGGCCAGCTTCGTGGGGGATATTTGGTAATTATTCTATGATCACTATGCCTTTATGTGATCATTATGTGAAATTCTTTACGTTTGTTGTAGGAACACTGCATAATTAGCTAAATAAACTTCAAAACTTCTGTCCAGGCAGGATGCACAAACTCCTCTTTTTTCAGAGTAATACTTGTTTCTTGAGGTACCCATGAACCTCAAGACGACACGTAAGTTTCTATAAGCATTCCCTGGGTAGCTTGTGATGGGACTCTCTTTAAAACACACTGGCAACTGAAATCAGAGTATTTCAGATGCTACAATTAGATGAAATCACAAGACAGCTATGCTTGGAAATGTATTAAAATGTTATGTTGGGGTCGCCTGAGTGACTCAGTCAGTTGAGTGTCCGGCTTCGGCTCAGGTCATGATCTCGTGGTACGTGGGTTCGAGCCCCGCATCGGGCTCTGTGCTGACAGCTAGCTCAGAGCCTGGAGCCTGCTTCAGATTCTGTGTCTCCCTCTCTCTCTGATCCTCCCCTGCTCTCACTGTCTCTCTCTGTCTCTCAAAAAAAAAAAAAAACCCATTAAAATGTTATGTTGGTTGGGACAAAAACACTCAACTGTATGGAGTATCAGGGCAGAGAATACTCAAAAGAGCTTACCTTTATTGATGGAGCCAGGCCACATCGCACAGCAAGAATACATGTCAGCGTCGCATCTGTCATTAAGTATGTGACTTAATGGGATTTTTTTTTGTTTTGTTTGGTTTTGCTGCTGTTTCATGTATTTCAAACAGAAAACTGGGCTGCATTTCAAAATTTAAATATGGTGCATGAAAAGGCTTTGTTCACATTTAATTAAATTACTGTTTATATGCCATATGTTTAATCAGACATTGCTTGTATTCCAGATGGAGGTAATGGGTAGGAATAAAGTACAAGTTTTTTTTCCCCTCTTCTCCAAGTACAAGGTACAAATTGAGATGATTTTCTAAAGGTGTCATCACAATGACAAACTCATGTGGCCACTGCTGTGACATCAGCCCTTAAGTGATCCCTTCATGGCTCATTAATTCTCAGAACTGTAAAGATAACCTGTCCTAAGGTAGGTAGGACCCTGGGCTCCAGAAGACCATACTTAAGTTATTTTTGAGACTCTCTTAGTGAAACTTCCCTCAGGCATACTGCTGCTCTGACTTAGTAACACTGTATTCTTCAGGATTTCGGATCGAGTTTATTTTTAAAATTATAAATAAAAATAAAAAGATGTTAATTTACGGATGTAAACTTAAGTCATGAAAATGTAACATCAGTAACATCTCCTGCAATGTGAGCTGGAAAGAGAGAGAGTCACCTGGTGGGATTTCCCTAGGTTCAGAGGAAACACTTTTCTCTTTTCCTTCTTTCTTTCTCTTTTTTTCCCCACTTTTCTCATTCACCAAGTGGATGTGCTTTGCAGAGAGGAAGGGAAGAGTCCTTTCTACCATACGAAGTGAGCATGTGTTTCTCTTGCTTTTGCTACTCTGCTGTTTTTGCCATATTTTCTGAGTTCAAGTCTCTAATCAGTTGGTGGGAGTGTAGATGTAATGACATTTATTTTGGAAAACATGTTCTGCTAACATTTTGTAGTAATGTAAGTCATTTAATTCTAAAATTGGCAGCTGAAACTAACACTATGTCCACATAAACAACTGCTCAAATGTTTCAGTCAAAAGCATTTTGGGCACTGGAGGCCAGGACATAATTTCTGGGTCTGCATACTTCTAAAAGCGAAAGTTTTGCAGGCAGGCGCTTACCTCCAACTCACGCAGACAGAACCTGAGGAATCATTAGTGTGCCTCCATGTATACGGAAAGAGCTCTCACCTTTTGTTTTTAAGGTGAATATGTAGAAACAGAGAAAATAGATGAATGAAATTCTTGGCCTCGGCAGTGGTCTTGAGGGGTGACCTCATCTGTTCTGGAGAGGGACTGGCTAAGCAGTCGGGGAGGGGGTAGGGAGGCTTCCCTGGGACTGTGACACACACACTAAGCTCAAATTAGAATGCTTCTCATTTTCTATTCTCCCCAAAGGGCGGAGCGGGAGAAGCCATCTGCCATCTTGGTTTGCCAGATGAGAGAGTGTCAGGACAGGAGGGAGGACACTCTGATAGAACATGGCAGCAGTCATTTTATTTTTTTGAGCATCCACTGTAGACTAGGCGGTGTAACAAATCTTTTAGATCTTTCTTATTAAAATGTCACAAAACTCCGGCAGTAGTATTATAGGTGAATAATATAGTAGTTATAATATAATATGATATAATTAATATAATGGATACAGTAAGTTTGGCTAATTTGCTACAATCCTACAACTAGCAAGTGGCAACATTAGGATTTGAATTACGGAGTCTGACCTCACTGACCATCTCCTTCCGTATCATCATCCAGATCAACACGGGACACAACTTGTGGGGAAGCAAACCAGCAAGAGGAGGGAAGAGAGATGAAATAAGCAATGCTGTATTGTAACCAAGTGGCAGATATTGCCACGCTACTACTTAGGTTATTTAAACCCTTGGTCTACGGTAGAGCGTCACGAATGCACACAAATTTTCAAGTGGCCTTATGATAGATACTTGACAATGACTAAAAACGCACCCTCCCCAAAAAGGCTTAAACACACATATATGGAGTCTTTACTTTTACTAAATGCAACAGTTTCCCAGATTCACGCTCTGAGTCCTCTTTAATATCATCCTCCTTCCGATAAGCCACAGCTCACTTTGTCCCAACCTTGGTTTTCTCCGGTTTTTCTCCACTTGAGGGAAGGGTTCCACCAACCGTTCTGCCAACAAGCCAGGAGCCTGGGAGTCCTCCTTCTTACCACACTCTTCCTGATCTCCCAAGTGCAATCTTTTACTCATTTCTATTTTTCTTCCTAAATACCTCTTGAATGTGTGCATTTTATTTTTCCCAGCTCCTTCATCACTCCACTATCGCCTGGTTTTCTACAACAGTTTTGTCCCTCTGACCAGTCTCCACAGACGAGGCAGGAGAATGTGTTCATGAGGCAGAGCTGGTCCCACCAACCTCCTGCTTCAAGTCCAAGACTGTTAGGATCAAGACAGAAATCCTTAACATGGCCTGTGAGGCCCTCAGTTCTCTATCTTCACACAACTCCCCTTTTTTCTCTTTACCTCATCACCTTGACCTTTCAGTTTTTGTTTCATGGCCTTTGCAAATACTCTTTCCCAAATCCTTCTCCTCTTCCCTGAGTGACCTTTAACTTACCTTTAGATAGTTTTACATTCCCCTCCCCTCCATTAGGTGCCGGCTTTCCATACACCTTCTCTTAGCGCCTCCCCTTCCCTTTGTACAATATAACAATAGTGATGAAATATCTGCTTGTCCATTTCCCTTAGCAAAAACCATAAGAGCAAAAGCCAATTCTGCCTTTTTCACTAGTCTATATACAGCACATAGTACAGAGCCTTTAACATATTAGGTAGTTAGTTAATCCTTGAATAGTAAGATCAATGGATACTTCCTCTCTCAGCTTCCATTAAGGAAGAGAGTGAGTCATAGAACTCTGACAGTACATTTCTAGTGACTAGAGCTTTTTTTCTTGCTACCATTAGTGGTACCATGAGGCCTGGGAGATTCCTAAATCCACAAGCTATATGCATGTAGGGGAGACTCCTGCCATTAGGAAGCAGAATACCCTTCTGCCATATAAGACCTAAGTGCTTCAACCATCTAGGCAAATTAGGGAGCTCTAGGACATACCTTTGGACTATCTAGATTCCTCTTTCCTTTTGTATTAGCCAGGGTTCTCCAGAGAAACTGAACTATGAGGATATAAATAAAAGAAGGAGTTGACTCACATGACTGTGGAGGTTGAGATGTCCCACGATCTTCCGTCTTCAAACTAGAGGCTCAGGGAGACTGGTGATGAACTTCAAAGGTCTGAGAGCTTGAGAGCCAATGGTATATATGCCAGTTCTGATCAGAAAGCCTGAGAATCAGAAACACAGAGGGCAGGAGAAGATCAACATCCAGAAAAAGCAGTCAGGCTGAGAGTGAATTCAACCTACTTCCACCTTTTTGTTTCCTCCAGGCTCTCAGAAGCTTGGATGATATGTATCCTTCACTGGAGAGAGCCATCTGCTTTACTAAGTCCACCAGCCCAAATGCTAATCTCATATGGGAACACCTAAACATAATGTTTAGACAGATAACTGGGCTTCCCGTGACCCTATCAAGTTGACATACAACTAACGATTACATCTCTATGGCCAGATACACATCTAACCCTTTTGGTTTTGGATAGTGTGGTTTCACTGTAACTCTCAGAATTCTAAAGCTGAGAATCTTGTTCATCATTTGTGAGCTTATAGTTGTTGGAAATCACATGGAGACAATCCAGTGACTCTAGTAAATAGTACACAGAATTTCTCAAAGACACACTTCACCTGTGCTCCTTAAAATTACACTAGAGATGCTTACAGGTATTATATAAAGCCACAAAGATGAGTAAGAAGATACAAAGAGCAGTCTTTATAAAATGTTCTAATATAATCCAGTAACTTTGAGAAAATTGTTAGCTAGCTCTGGTTAAAGTGAAGAAGCTAAAATATTTCAATTTCTTTTTATGTGACTACAAATTCTTCCTTCCTATCTTCTTTCCCATTTTCTTTCTTTCTCACTCCATTCCTTCCTTTCTGCCTTCCTTTCTTCCTCCCTTCTTCCCTTCCTTCCTTCCTCTTTCTCTCTTCCTTCCTTCCCTCCTTGACTACCCCTTCCTCCCTTCCTTCTATCTTTCCTTGTTTCTACCTCCCTCCCTCTCTCCCTTTCCTTCCTTCCTCTTTCTCTCTTTCTCCTTTCCTTCCCTCCCTCCCTTCCTTCCTTTGAAGCTCTTAAAGTGAAAGTTGTGCTCAATTACTTTGGTAGTATGCACATTCTAAATCTTTAACATCACACCAGAATGCCAGTGTGTAATTCACAGATACAAATATACTTAATGATTAGCTTCATCAATGAAACTACTACTGCTGAAAATGATCCAATAATAAAAGAGAGATAATACTAAGAAGTGAATGATTGGTATGAAAAAAAAAAAGAGTTATACATCTTAGAGTTAAGTCATATTCTTCTTCCCTAAATTACTTGCCAAATTGCTCGTGTTTAGAAAGTTAAAGTCGGATATTAGATTATGGTAGTTTGCTATGTTATCCCAAAGTTAATATGTTCCTATATTTAGAACAACGGCCTAGAAAATAAGATTGACTGGGTCATTTTGTTAAGTCTCCTTAATTTTCTGCACCCTAGTTTTCTCATGTATGCAGTACTGATAAAAACTCTTTGTGCACCTTTCATGGGCTGGTTATGCCTACCATTCTACTATTGACTCTTGTCTAGCACAATGGCAATTCAAACGAGAGTGCAACATCAGGAAATTTGAACGTCTCCTCCCATAGTATTACACGTACAATATTATTACTACTATTGTAGGTCCAAGTGCGGAAGAAGGAAACAGACACTCCAACTTTATCAAATCTACTGGTTTAACTGAAAAAAAAAAAAAAGAATCCATCAATGTAGGAAAGAGAGATATTACTTTAGTTGAGTCAATATAATACTTTGAAGGCATTAGCTAAATATTAAATGCCACGGAATCAGTTGTAAATTAAACCCAAAAATCTAGCCTGACAGAATTACAACTACTAACAGTGCTCTAGTTTTTATTACTGAATGACAGAGAATTGTTAGAGATATATATCAGTTGCCATTGACAATAATAATGCATTGAGTTTAAAATCAAAGGCGTGCAGCAGAGGCCATATTAAATAAACAGTGAGTTTTCAATTTTTTATATTAGATCTTTTTTTAAATTTGAAAGCATTTCTATATTTTGTTTTATTTAAGCAGTAATTACATTTCTTCGTGCCACCTTCCAGTTGAAGTATTCATCACTGACTGATTTATCGAGATTCTGAGGTTAAATAGTTAGAGGCAAGCTGACTTGATTCTACACATTTTATTCTCATTTTTGAAACTATGGATGCAAGTTGATCAGGATCAACAGATTCACTTTGCTCCTTTACTTTTGCCACCTCTGGTTTCCTCTTTGATTTGCAGTATTTTGACTTAAGCTAGTTTCCTATTTGGAAAGGAAGAAAGGGGGATTGCTTGTTAGAGTGTCCATACAGACTCTTGAAAATCATCCAAGATCCACAGAGAATTTAGAGAAGGGGAGTCCCAAGTCCAACACCCAGTTTTAAGATGCAACCGTTGAGAATCAGGGAAGTTTCATGGCTTATAAAAGGTCATATATTCGATGAAGTGGGGGCCCAGTATGGTACAATGATTGCAAAGTGACAGGAACTTCACATCAGTGTCTTGCTGTCACTTGCCACCAACCTCAGTTTCGTGACATCCCTCGAATTGTGGCTTTGAATGATTGCTAACTGTTGCCTTGTAAGTGTATCTTGTACCCCTAGAAAAATCAAGCTCTTTGATTTTCCTTTGTCTCCGTAGTTGGCTAGCACGGTGCAAAACATACTCAGTAAAATCTAGATTGAGCCTGTTTGGTAAGTTCTTTTACTGACATCAGATGCCCTGAAATGTTTAATTCTAACATTTTTCTAATTTGAAAAATAAATGAAAACCTTAGTTATTGCCTTAGCCAGACTTCGCACATTGGCCGCTGCTATAAACTCTGTGCGCACGGGATGGGCCGATCGTGCTCAGCATTCTATCATTTATTCTGTTCGAGCATGATGGTAATTTGAGATAGTACACAATACAAATAAAATTTTTAAGTTCTACCTGGGGTCAGAGATGAAAACATTTTCTTTTTCCTGAGTCAAGTTCAAGTACAACCTCTTTATTTCCAACCTTATGATCAATATCAGGAAAAACACTTGCCTTCAGCTACACCACCATTAAACAAGATATCCCTCCTTGTGCATTCTGGAGGTTCAAACACTTGCCCAATTCTGTGCATTCACCTTTCAGACGTAGACCTTCCTTGGGGCAGATACAGGATCTGGCTCCCAGGTGCCTGTTTCCTTAAGCTACTATTCTCTGACCTCTGGCTGTGGTTTTCTTTTGCCATTATTTTCCTGGCTCAGACAAAAGATCATCACCTTTTTGGACCTCCACATGGCTCAGCTAGCACATCCAAATTCTGTTGTCTCAACACTGTGGAGTGATCTGCCATGTCGGGAATGACAGACAAGCTACTGTCATGTTGCATTTTGCATCTTTGAGAATTTTCAGTTACTGACCTTTACCACAAAGAGGTCCTCGATTATTTCTTTGTCGCTTGCTCTAATACTGCATTCACAAGCAATGCAGGATCACGAGTCAGAAAAGATTCTATTGTTTCTTCCTGGGTGCCCACACTGAAGAAATCTGGCGTTTTTGACAAGCATTTGGGAATCAAATGTTTTTCAGATTTCCCTAGTATGACTTGATATTATAATCACAAGGTTCTTTTCCTTTTCTAAAAGTCAAAGAATTTAAAGTTAGGTTTGGCCTCAGGCTTGTTAACATTAGCTGCAGAACAGCCTGGTCTCTCAAAGGTCTTTGTTCTGAATACAAGTGATGCTTCCTGAGGATACAGGTGAGAACCGGAGAAACACAGATGAGCAAGGGTTTGGAAGTGCATCATTAGCCCATGGAAAGAACATTCGAGAGCAAGCGTTCTTTCTCTTTTTTACTGCAGAAAATGCCCTCCATTCCTCGTCTCTCTCCTCCCCCACCCCTCTTCTTCTCTCCTTTCTTTAGTTTTTATTTTCTATTTTCTTGTTCTTTTTACAAGTCTGGGTGTTGTTACCTGTCTGTGAGGGCGGAGGGTTTCGCTCATTATTCTGACGTAGGGTTACCCAGGGGCAGGCTTCCCCAAGAATCGGAAACTGGGTTCTAACAAAGGAGATAACATTGTTTTTCCCTTGGATGAGGACACGTAAGCTAACGCTGAGTTTAAAAGTTAATGGTGTAGAAGACAGCAAACTTTTAGTGGGCAAACAAAACAGTTTTAATACGACAAATATGGATTTTGTTCAGTTCGAAACCCATCGTTGAAAATAGCTAAAAAACAACCTCTGGTAGTTCCCTGAATGCGGGTGAAAGGCTTCTTACCAACACTTCTTTTTTTCTGGCAAACATACTTTATGTTATGACCTTAAAATCCAAGTCATAGCCCTTCCGTGTTCCCATTTTTAGTGTGACTTGCCATCGACGCTGCATGTCCACATGCATGAAGTAATCACATTTAAAGAGATTATAAACAGAATCCAAGTCCAAAAGTAATTACAGCAATAGGGGTAGCAGGAATTCAAGCCTTCCAGTTAGCCCAAACCCTCCTTGTAAATCTTAGAAGTTTGTGTCCCTGTGTATGTAGCAGCTCTGGTTGTCAGTCTCTTCTGAAGCTGCTGCCTCTGGCTGGTATATCAGAAGATCCTAAATCGTATCTACATCCCGAAACTTCTTTTGCTCCACTCTATTTTGAAAAATATTTGAAATATTTGAAAAGTTTTGTAACAACTTTTGTAATTCCATTTTCTTGTAAAATATTTCTGATGGCATTTGAAGAGAACATAAATATGAACCTTCATATACCTAATGAATGAATTATATTCATACAAACTGAGCTACGGAAATATTCACATATTCCATAAGACATACTCAGCCAAGTTTTTAATGAATTAAGTGGTCTTACTGCATGGAGGAAACGTGGGACTGGCGGATGCCATGGAAGTGTTCTAATACACGGACAACCCCATAGTTATGGATTTGGTTTGTGATATTTTCTCCAACACTTTCCCACACATTTTAGGATTAGAAAATCTATCATGAGAGATCAGTAATATTGTCTGGTATACAAAGTGTGCCATCAATATCTTCTTTCAACCAGAAAAAACTCACCCACCATTATTGACTTACCACAATTATTTGGAAAGGGTCTTTTATCAAAAGGTTAAATTCATTTTTTTACTCCAAGTGCTTAGAACAGTGTGCCAGCTTTTATTATTTTTATTCAAATTAGTCAGTCTCTCTTGAGACTCTCTTGGTTTTCTATCAGAAACCAGATCGAACTAGCTAAAGGAAAATAAGGTTTTTGGTGGTTTATGAAAATTTGATGGCATTGGCTTCAGGCACAGTTAAATTCAGGTGATCAGTGTATTAGGAAAGAGTCTTTTTTCATCTCTCCATCCTTCTTTCCCCAGGGTTCACATGTTTCAGAGGCTGGCTCCCTCTGCAAAGATGTGTGCCAGTGTTTCCAGATAAATATCTAGTTATCGTCAAGAATAGCAGGTAGAGAGTTTCTTTAATCCTGCAGTTCTAAGAGGTTCCCAGTTGAGTCTCATTGGTCTGTTGAGTTTACTTGGCCTGACTTGAGCCACTTAATCATCCATGAGTGAGCATGACTGGCCAGTGAATCCAGAATTCCAGTTAGCTGGGCCTCGGCCACATTTCTTAGCAACACCAGAACCCTAAGGAAATAGACCTTGGAAACCATGAGGTAAATGTACGCCAGCCTGGCAAAAAGAAAGCAACAGATGTCTGTTGCCTTACTGAACTCATCCACCAAACATTTCCTGAGTTTCTCCTGTGCTTCCTGCACTGACTGTGTGAGTGAGCAACAAAGTGTGTGCATGACTCAAGGTAGAGCAATCGGCACAGCAGGAAGGAAAAAACTCAAAGGTTAAAGACCTAATCCCTCCCCTTAAAGAAGAGATGTCTATAGGCTCTAAAAACAGTAAGAAACAGGGACTCTGTGATGAACTTGATGAACTTGTTGATAGCGGTGGTAGAAATTCAGAGTAGAATAAAGCTCTGTGACTGTAGAACTGAGAAAGTCCATGGGGGGATGGAGGGTGGACCAAATGGAGAGGGCAGGGCAGGACATTGCAAGAGGCTAGGGAAGTGCTGGTAAAGGTTCACAGCTTGATGTATGTATTGTGATGGTCAAACAGGAGAGAACCAGGTCTAGTAGCTCTGAGGAGGAGCAGAGGGGGAAAAAGGCCGGTCATGGGTGGGAGAGAGAGGCATCCCTGCAGATGCCTGGACTACCTAGAAGAGTTTTGGCAGGAACCGGTACAGAGAGGCAGACTTGAGACAAGAAAATAAAAGCATTTTAGGAAGATGAATCTGGTAAAAGGCTGTGGGATGTCTTAGAAAGATGGAAGGCATGGAGAGTGGTGCAGCATGACTGCGGAAATCGTGGCCTACAGTGACAAGTTCTGGGAAGGATCCTGAGGCTGTGGAGGAGGAGAGGTGCCAATGTTGAGAGAAATGTCATAGGGAAGATCAATAAAACTTGGAGGTGCTGGTAGAAACAGAGGAGGAAGGAGAAGATGAGTCTAAATGATCAAGCCCAGGCCCCAGATCATGGAAGAACCATTACGATTCAGTGACAGGAGCCATCATGTCATAGTATTTATGGTGCGTTTCTCAGTGACATTCTCACTCTTCACCATCTTCTTTAACTCTTTGCATGCATTTGTCAGGAGAGATGATGACTTCATCTTTGTTTCTTCAGCAACACAAAGTTTGGCGTTTTGCACAGGTGACTCAATGTTACTTTGTTAAATGAATTCTGTGAGGAGAAATAGCTTTCTGGGAGCTGAAAAATGTATTGGCCATGCATGTTCATAACAGGATGGCACTGAAGGGCATCTTTTCAATGTCTGATTCTTTATTCTGTGTAGTCCTTTACCGCTATGGTTATTCTTGGGGATAGAGGTATCTCTCCGATACAAACTGTCTCAGAGCAAATTATGTCTGTGTTAAAGAAGCCTATAGTGCATTTCCGGATGACCTAATTCACCTAAGATTTCTTTCAACATTAGAGCAACAGAAGCAAGTCTCCCTCTGACCTCTTAAAACTCTTGGTGTTTTCCATTCAGTTCTGTAATTTAAATATTTCTAAGACCATGGAACGCTACCGAGTTCAAAGACCCTGTTAGGCATTGTTTTACAAGAAAGCACAACACTGAAGAAGCAAAGATATAAAAGATGAAATTTTCTGCAGTGTTTTTCAACGTGCGTGAATTCTCATGCACGGAAGTGTGAGAACCATCGGTCTTCAAGGACATCTCCTCAATGGTCTCTTTGAACCTTCAGTTTTTAAACTTGACCTTGCATTGGAATCACCTACAGGGGTTAATAAGACACTGATTGCCAGGTCCATTTTTGAGTTTCTGATTCAGGACCCCTGGTGTGTGTGTGGCCCAAGAATTTGCATTTTGAACAGGCTCCCAAATGATACTGAGGCTTCTCTCCATACTCCAAGAAACAGGGTTTCGGCGTTCAGTAAAAATAGGACACCTATTGTGAAGCTGATCTTCCCTCAACAGAGACTGACCCCTCAAAGATTGCCCTCAGAATTGTGTTGTGAAAGGGCTATAAAGTTGTTGTGGAGTCTATACTCTGTACGTGGCACACAAAGACTCCATCTGATAAAAGATGCTTTCCTGTAAAGTATCAAAGCCATTAAGATAGTCCCAGGAAAATGAACCACAGGGCGCACCACTGAAGACTCCCTCCCTTCCGACAAGCACCGATTTATAGTAATTGCAAAATTAAGGTGGAAGCAATACTAGGAAAACGAGGGCTGAAAACTCCCTTCTGAATTTCAGATTTAGTTTAATAAAATGCTGCAGCAGCACAAAGCTGTAATCTGTTTCCGCATACCAATTTGTGGATAGCACAAGATCACATCAGTGAGGAAACGCTGCATCTCCTTATCGGGAAAGACTAATTGGAAGCTACAATTAGCTGGGTAGTAAATGCCAGGAATTCTAAATCACAATCACAAAGTAGCCTTCACTTGGCACCCTGATACAAGGAGGGGGGCAGTGATGGCCGATGAGCAGAAAGGAGGGGATTCTTTGCATGGAAGAAAGGAGGCTCTTGCATCTCAATGGGCCCGTCTCAATATATAATACTTGTTTTGTTCCTTGACTCATACACACTTCATACTCAAACGCAAGACTGCTGAGGTGG
The DNA here is from genome assembly GCA_004023845.1 of Helogale parvula. NCBI lineage: Eukaryota > Metazoa > Chordata > Mammalia > Carnivora > Herpestidae > Helogale > Helogale parvula. Next base: position 9,057 of record PJEM01012327.1, on the reverse strand, counting down.
GAGATGAAGAAGGAAGAGTGAGCATTGTCAGAAAGGCTGGTATGTTTCATGGATGTGAAACTCTGGGTTGGGTTTTGTCTCTTTCTTGCAAGCATCATTAGGATGCAGGCTCAGAGCGTGATTAGTGCATCTCCTGGGTAATTTGAATTTCCTAGAATGATTTCATTATCCAAAGTCCTTTCCTCACCTCTAATCCTAGGCCACCTTTAAAATGTTTGCTTCTTTGTGGGAAGGCATTGGCTTTCCAGAACTCCCATGAACATTCTCACACGTGGCTTTTTTACATCATTAGAATGCTATTCATTTGTTCATTTATTTGCCTACTTGTATATTCAGTAAACATTTATGAAGTGCTCATTACATTTCTGCCCTCATTCTGGGCCACTGAAAATGGTTTCTGCCTCCAGGGACATTTTGTCATCATGCATGGTGGTTCATGTTGATACTTTCATCTTTTTACTTAGATTCTTTTTTTTTTGTTTGTTTAGCACTACTTTCCTTATTCTGTATTCCTCATCAAACATCGATAATATTTTTAAAATAACAGTACAACGGGTGCCAGAAGAGGTAAAATTTTGCCTTTTCAAAATGGAGAGAAATACTTTGAAAAGCGTTATTAATTTTCTGCTTTTAAAAATGACATGTGTTCGCTTTCGTAAAACATTTCATTTTTAGCAAAAGCTTCAGACTGTGTTTTTTTCCCTTCACTGATTTAAAAAATATATATTGAGTGCCTATTTTATGGTGAGCATTGTTGAGATTTATTAGTGAACAAGACAGACAAGATTCCTGTCCTGGTGGAGATCACATGTTGATTGGGGAGACAGACAATGTTGGAAAAAATGATGTGGTACATTAGGATGTGATACCTGCCAAGGTGCGTAAATGGGGTAAGGCGTGTTGAACACACGGATATATAGATCCTCCTACTGTTCATGAACAAAAGTTTTGACTTGACTCAAGCCTGCATTGCAAAGTGGATGTATGTTCAAATGTGGGAGGTGTTTTAATTTAGAATAATTTACAGATTAAGTATTAAAATACTTAAAAATATGTATTTACATTGGGCTCACCATGGAAATAATGGGCCATTTTTGGGAGATGTGTGTGAGGACTGGGTGAGAGATTGGTGAGAGGCTCCTGGCTGGGCTTGGTAGACAGTCCTGCTTGGACAGGGCGCCTCGTCAGGCGCGATGCAGCACAGAGGACCCTAGCACTTATGAATGTGGGAGTGTGGAAGCCTATCTCATCCTCTTCATGGAAGGAGAGGATAGAGTTTCCTCTACAAAGATTCAAACTTCTTACCTAAATCAGGAAATGGGAAGGCCTCTAATGGGGAGGACGGAGGCCACTTTTCTTATGGGAGTGGGGCATTTACTTAGAGGCCTGCATTCTAAGGTTCAAGAATATCTTGTTTTATATAATGGTAATGTCTGGGCACAAATTTAGGTAACAGAATAGCTGAATCTTTCTGTGAGGTGAGAATTTATTTCCAACCAATGGCCAACATAACACTTAAATATTGAAGACGTGAGGCATCTCTTTAAGCTGGAGTGTAACAACACTGGCCAGTATCTTTGTACCTTGTTATATTGGAGAAGTCGTGACCTACACAATAAGACACGAAACAAAAATAAACAGTGTAACTACTACAGAAGAGGATGATTACCTAGAAGTGTCAAAATAATCCACCGAAAAATCTTCAGAGTTTGTAAGACTCAGCCAAGTGGCTAAATACAAGGTAAATATACATGTATTTAGGTAATTGCAACACACAAACATTATGTAGTTAGAACACAGAGTGACAAAAAAGGTAATTTCATCGATCATAAAAATAAAACCTATGAATCGCTGAAGAGCTATCTGAAAAATACATTAACTTCTATATAGAAAGTGACAAAACTACTCTAAGAAATTTCTTAGAAATACCCAAACTGCATAGATGGGGAGCCAAATCTCAGTTTAGGATTAAGTGTGTGATGTTGCTCAACATAAATATGTTGGCTCATCATACATTGATGTGGAATCTTAATGTAATTATATTCAGGGGGTTGCAGTGAAAACCTTATGTTACTTCTATCGCACCCAGGGCAATGCGGGGTGGCAAATAAGAGATTAACTCAGTGCAAATGATTTACGTGTCTAGGAGGGAGAAAAGAAACAATGGAGTAAGTGCATCTTGCATGTTTCTACAGTTGCGCCTTTCATAATCACTCTGTGAGGTATTAGGATCCCTATTTGTCAGAAAAAGACACTGGAACTTAGAGGTGTTGAGTGCATTCTTGAACTCTGGGACACTCACCAGATTTCAGAAATGTGTTTATAAGCATTCTTGTATAAGGGTACTGAAGGCAAGTATATCTTTAGTCTTGTAGATTTCTTTCCTGTTTCATAGTGAACATGAGAGCTTTTTGAATGGTAGCTTTCTTTGATCCCACAAGAATTCCATGCCAATCCAACACCGGTTACATCCCATAAAATGATAGCAGCGAGTCAGGAGGAAAGACGGCTGTAATACTCAATTGTCCGTAACCAATGGGTTAGGAGTCACCGTCTTTCATCCAGACAGTACAGTTGCATTTTTGAAATGACATCTATTACCACATTAGAAGCAACCCGTAACAATCCCTTATAGAATGTTTGTCTCAGTTGTGGTCATTTAATGTCATTATACCAAATTTCAAAACGTTCTTATGACAAACAGACACAGTGAAATACTAGATGAATAAAAGCTCATTGTCAAGTTCCAAGAAGCCAATGCTTCATTTTAGTTTTTTTCCAACTTATTTTTTATTTGTAAAAAAGTCTCCAATTTCCTGCCTTTACAAATTGCAGAGTTTCCTTTCTAAAAAAAAGGCTTTCGTAAATTCTATTATTTATGCAGCTTTAGAACAAATTCTTCAATTATTTGACACAGCCCTGACACGGCGAAGTTGTCACACATATTTATTTTTAATGAACTTCTTATAAAAAGGAAAAATAAACGTATGACTTTCACACACATGCAAAGACACACTTATGTTCCTCAGGTGAAAACTTTTTATTAAGTTCTGGCTCGGGGCAAATTTAAACAGCTGAGCTATAAACTGATGAATAAAGAGGTCAGACTGAAGATGCTGACAGATTCTTAACTCCAGTGGAACCAGCAGGCATGACTTTCAAAATGTAGCGAACTACCAGAGACAGCGACGTGTATTTTGGACCAGGTCCTAAGCAGTTAAAAGGAGCTAGGGATTATTTTATTCCAAACTGTGGTTACATTCGTGGTTTCCAACTATTTGTTAGCTCCTTTTTTATAGGCACAGGGCACAGTTATAATGATATGCAAACAAAATAAAAAATAATTAGCACTATCGTTTATTGTTCTAATTTAACAATATTAAAACAACACAATATTGCTTTGGAAGAAAGTGGTAGAAGGCAAATGGTCTTAAACAGAAATGAAGTACCAATATGCTGGCATATTATTATCTACACAACTTGGCTAGATTACTTTCTGAATCTCTGCCACAGGGAAGCCATGCACACAGTGAGAAAAAGAAATCTAGAAAGAAATTTGACAATCCCACCATTGTTTTAACAGTTCTAAGAGCTGAACACAGGGGCAGCTGGGTGGCTCAGCTAGCTGGTTAAGCATCTGACTTCGGCTCAGATCACAATCTCACGGTTCGCAAATTTGAGCCACGCTTTGGGCTCTGTGCTGACAGCTCAGAGCCTGGAGCCTGCTTCAGATTCTGTGTCTCTATGCGCCCTTCTTCTGCTTGCGCTCTGTCTAATTGTCTCTCTCTCTCAAAAATAAACATTACAAAAATAAATTAAAAAAAAAAGCTGAAAGCAGAAGAAGTCCAAGTACCTGGAGCCTTTTACATAGCAGGTTTTTCAACACTTGTTACTAGGTATTCGAGGCAGTTGAACAAATCAAAACTTACATACTTTTTTAGAAAAAGCATTCAGGGGGCACCTGGTGACACAGTCAGTTAAGCGAGTGACTCTTGATTTCAGCTCAGGTCACTGTCTTATGGCTGTGAGCTCAAGACTCGCGCTGGGCTCTAAGTGCTCAGAGTAATGAGCCTGCTCAGAATTCTCCCTCTCTCCCTCGCTCTCTGCCCCTCCCCCGCTCATGTTCCTCTTCTCTCTCTCTCAAAATAAATAAATATTTTTTAAAAAAAGATGTAGCATTCAGAAAAACAGAAACCTAATTCTAAATAATGACAAATGTTGACTTTACTTTTGGAGTCAAAAATATGTCACCAACTTCAACAACAACAAAATAAATGTGACAAATCGTAGAATAATTATTCAATTTTGGTTCTGGGAACACTGGACTTTATTGTACTCTTTTTGTATAGTTTTGAAATTTTTAATGGTAAGGTTGATTTTGAAAAGCCATCGCTTTGGGGCACCTGGGGGTAGAGTGCAACTCTTGATCTCAGCTCAGGTAACGATCTCACAGTTTGTGAGCCGGAGCCCCACGTCGGGCTCTGCACTGACAGTGGAACCTGCTTGGGATTCTCTCTCTCCCTCTGTCTCTGCCCCTCCCCACTGTGTTCTCTCTCTCTCTCAAAATAAATAAATACACTTACGAAAAAAGTCATCACTTCAAGAATGCGTTAGGTGATGATCACTTCACATGCATGCGAGCCCTTGTATTATGTCTGTTTCAAACAGAGCTACAAACACCTTCAACAAAATATCCAGAATTTATCATTGCACTTGGGTTTTACTTTCATTGTATCATGCTTGAAGGGCTTTTGGGATCCTTTCTAAAACTGCAGTACCCATGCAGCTTTGAGCTTTACTCAGGGTTATGGCCTCCGCAAGGAAAACTACTTCGTCGGATTCCCATCCCTAACGGTCCAACTGAGTCCCTCCTCAGAGTAGCAATGACGTGAGCTGTCAATGCACTTGGAAAGAAGGTTTAGAGCACTGCAAACACTGAGTCACCTTGGATGTGAGCCAAGCAGAATAGTTAAAATGATGGACAGATTTGAAGGAATCTGTGAGAAAAGGAGATTGGCGGGGCACCTGGGTGGCTCAGTCAGTTAAGCATCCAAGTTTAACTCAGGTCAAGATCTCACAGTTTGTGTTTGAGCCCCCGGTCAGGCTCTGTGCTGACAGCTCAGAGCCTGGAAGCTGCTTCAGGTTATGTGTCTCTCTCTCTTTTTTCCCCTCCCCCATTTGTGCTCTGACTCTCAAAAATAAACATTAAAAAAAGAAAGGAAAATTTGGAGATGTCTTCATAAGCTGGGAGAAACTACTGAAACCCCAAGTTCACTTGGCACATCCTCTGATTTTAATCTTTAACTTTTCTTTAACGTTTACTTATTTTTGAGAGACAAAGAGATGAGTGTGAGAGAGGTTGTGAGATCATGACCTGAGCCAAAGCGGAACGCTTAACCGACTGAGCCACCCAGGTGCCTCTCTCTGTTTTTAATCTTCATTCAACAAATTATCTTTAAGTCTGTACTCATTTGACGATTTTCCCCCCCTGAACTTGGCACAACCTGTCTGGTTAAAGTCCAGCTCATAGAATTCAAAATTAAGGCCTTCCCAAGCTTCTTTGCTCTTCATCTTGACCCGTGACAAGACAACTAACTCTACCTGAGGGACAGGTGTTTGCCCCTCATGGATGTCATCTTCTTTTCCTTCTGTTTCTTATACATAGGATCGCTAAGCCCTGTCTTAGTAAGTCTCTCAAATAGCCACCCAATTTGCTGGGCCTACTGGCCCGCTTTGCTCCTGTCAAATCCATCCTGTTGGAAAGACTTCCTGTGATTACCCTACATCATCTTCTTTTTGTGTATGTGAAGCCATGATCCAGTCTTCTAGATTAGAATTCCCTCTTTGTCCCCTTCACACACCTGCCTGACCCTCGTCAGTTTCTCCCACCCTGGTTCCTATCTTCTCCTCTCTGGGTCTGGTGTCCTTTCATACTCCAGCCTGCCCCTTCTGGAGCACTTTCACCTCCTACTGGAGGGTAAACTCCAACAGACCCCCAGCTATTCATATACCCTATACAGAGCAAGCCAGTTAAAGAAAATGAGATAGTTATGGTGTCTGATGGTGATATGTGTGTATGTTAATTTCCATCTGTATCTGAAAGGTGGTCATATGTTCTCATTAGGAGTTCCCAGGACAGGGGTGGTGTGCTGGTGTTTAATCAAAAGGTTCACTTTGCACAGTGGGCTATTCTAAATGTCTCAACTCTCTTCAGAACTGATTTACACCACAGATTTAGAAAATTTGCATAATAAAAGGTAAAATTTGTTTATCATTGGTGAAATCAGTGGATTGTTAATTAACAAAAATAGATCATTAAAATAGGCTCTCAGCAACTTTAGGGGACCCATGATAGTATAGAAATACCTGAGCGTCCCTTTTCTTTCTCAATGCAGGCAGGAATAGAAGTTAAAAACTCATACAGTACCTCAAGTTTGATCGTCAATTAATGCTGTGCCTCACCACAGATTTAGAGAATTTTTTAGGTTTATTTATTTATTTCGAGAAAGAGAGCAAATGTGCACGGGAGGGGCAGAGAGAGAGAGAGAGAGGGAGGATCCCGAGCAGGCTCTGCACTCTCAGCACAGAACCTGACACAAGGCTCGAACTCACAAACTGTGAGATAATGACCTGAGCTGAAATCAAGAATTGGACGCTTAACCAACTGAGCCATCTAGGGGCTCCTAGACAATTTTATTCTCTAGACTCTAATATATGATCATCTGCATCCTATAGCTATTATTACCACGTTTGCTTTAGGTGAAGTTTTCATTAAGTTTTTTTTTCAAGTACCCAAATGGACACAGAGATGGGACTTTATCAAGGTTACGTAACTTTCTGTGCCTACTTGCCAGTATACCTAAGTGTAGCAGAATTTAGCCAGGGACCTACTTTCATTATAATTTCAGAGAAGGGTTGAGAGCAGTGGAGTAAGCCCCATTCCCTGTAACCACATGTAGCTCCTGATGTCTACCAAACTGGCTATGGCTGGGAGCCGCACCAGTCTTGCTGGATGACACGGTCACAGTAAGGAAATGGCAGACATTGCACAGCTCCTGCCATGAGAGGCAGAAACTGGCATCTCCTTCTGCTACTACTGCTCATGTGAAATTAAGCCTGTTGCTATTGATTAGGCCTCACAATGTTCCAAGTCAGACGGATATTCCCCACACAGATACCTCATGGGAAGAAGCATATTCCAACCTCTGTGAAGAGGAATTTAAACAAAGCACTGCAGATGTTTTGTCGAAAGGCTCTTCTAATGAGCCTCACAAATTTAAGGCATAGAAAATGAAGGGGGTTAAAGAACACAAGATTTACTATTAACTCTGGCCCAGAGAAAAAGAGCCTAACTTAGGAATAAGAAACAAACAAGAGCCAGGCACAAGTTACTGCGCATACATATGCTAATTTGGTGCCCATTATGAGGATGGGTAAGAGTAGTTACGACTTAAACTCATATGCAAAGGCGGGCACATCTAGGGTGCCTATGGCACTTACACCTTCAACATCAAAGAACAAAGTTGACAAAAGGTTTATTTACTAACCAGCGCAAATACATTCTTTCTCTTGTGAGCCAAGAGAAAGATAATCTTAGCGTTATTGCTATGAGCAAATGTGTTTGCTATCTGCTTCTCACTAAAAACATCCTGTTATCTTCTTAGTTGTAAGATTTTCTACTGGTTCAAACAAATGTGTATGTTATCTGCTTTTCACTGAGAATATCTTGTTATCCTATTATGTGTAAGTTACCTCATTGTAATTAGAGTAGTTCCACGAAAATGCCTCTGTAAAACCTGTTTCTGCACCCTTTTCAAAGCATCTTATCACTGAGAATTATTTGTAAAAATTCCACCTTTTGATGTCATGTTAACACTTAAATCTATAAATAAAGGCACAAAACCTGGCAAGATAGAGATGCCAGGCTGGTGACCAAGAAAGAAAGAAACTCCGGGCTCTCTCACTCCATTTTCTGCCAACGCCGTCACCTCCTTCAGGGGACCTTGGACCAGTTGGAGCTGGACTCCGGCAGGCTATGTCAGTTTATAATAGGGTATAACCCCCCATACATATTTTATATATTTATATAATTACATGTCCACATACCTACCTACCTACCTACCTACTAAGCCAAATTTCTTGCTTTCTAAGACCTTCTTGCCTAGGAGTTGGCCAACCATGGCCCTAGTCCAACTCTGGCCCACTGACTATTTTGTAAGTAAAGTCTTCTTCTCTTTTCCTTTCTCTTTCTTTTCTCTCTTTTTCTTTCTCTTTCTCTCCCTCCCTCCCTCCCTTCTTTCCTTCCTTCCTACCTACCTACCTTCCTCCCTTCCTTCTTTTGTAAGTAAAGCTTTCTTGGAACCCAGCCACGCTCATTTATTGACATCTCTGGCTGCTTTCACTCTACAATGGCAGAGTTGAATATTTGTGATACAAATATGTAAGAACACTTACAAACCAATTTTTAAATTTCTTGCTAATTTTATCTCAAAAGACCAAAAGCTCTCAACATAGGAGAAAGTAATCAAAGAAGAAAGCATGGAACTATCTTTGAGCCTTGCCTGACAGGAATGAACAGAAGGATCTCTAAGTAGATGTATTTGTACACAGACATACACATAGAATGAAGCAAATAGAAGGTCTGGTTTCCCTCTGAATAGACTTCCTCATCTTTCTGACTTTATTGTGATTCAATTTTCAAGTCAAAGCTCTAAAGCCACTCCTGGACCTTACTTTGTGGAAGTCCAGAGGAATTAAGATGTTTTGCTAGTCAGCGATAAAAAGGAGACAAAAACTATCCATCCTCTTGAAAATGAGAATTGAAGGTGGACACTAACTTGCTTTGAGTGTCTTCAGGAGACCACCAATCGTTGTGCATAAAGTACATCTATGGAAGGCTTGCTCCAATGAACTTGAGATGATAAGAGAGTTCTTCCACTGGAAAATTGTTTAGACATGCTGAGGAACACTTAAAAATTTTTTTTAATGTTTTTTATTTATTTTTTAGAGACAGAGAGAGACAGCGTGAGCAGGGGAGGGTCAGAGAGAGAGGGAGAC
>PJEM01012326.1:0-47784 GCA_004023845.1 Helogale parvula | reverse complement strand
CTGTGGGGGGGCGTCATCCAGGTGGGGCTGGGGGGGTCAGGCAGGGTCAGGCTGTGGGGGGGGGCCGGGCGGGGAGCAGGTCCAGGCCCGTGCGGGGCGGCCTCCCTGCACGCCAGCGCCTGGAGCAGGTTGGCACCCCTCCCCAGAACCGGCGCAGGAAGCGGCAGGAAGAAAGACGCGCAGGAAGCTTGGCGCTTCATCCCCGGCCAGGGCTCTATCTCCCCATCGGAGCCGGGACCTCACTCCTGCTTGTTTGGGCTCCGACTGAAGCATTTCGTGTGGGAAAACCGCCTCTCTCTCCCCTCAGTTGAACTCGCTTCCCTTGTGAACACCCAGCTTCGCGGGGTCTTTCAGGCGGTCACGGAGGGTCCCCGGCCTTCAGGAGGGGCGGCAGGGGCTGCGACAGGGGGTCCTGTGCGAACAATCATGGCAGTGACTTCAGGAATCCCCCCAGGGCTGCTATGTGTCATTACAGTCGTGACCCAGCCAGGAAAAGACCTCCAGACGCCCAGCTTGAGCTCAGAAATATTTCAATTAGCATTGTTTGTGGACCATTTTTATATTCTCTCAGATGAAGGAACAGTAATTAATTTTTTAATGTTTATTTATTTTTGAAAGAGATAGCATGATCGGAAGAGGGACAGAAAGAGAGAGAGACACAGAATCCAAAGCAGGCCCCAGGCTCTGAGGTGTCAGCACAGAGCCCAACGTGGGGCTCGAACGCACAACTCTGAGATCATGATGCTTCACCGACCGAGCCCCCAGGCGCCCCGGGAAACACTAATTTTGACTATAGGACAAGACTTGTGCAGACTTCAGTTTAGGTATCGTCACGTCCGCATGTCCAGTCTGCATGACCTGCCGTGAGGTCCCCAGGCACCGTGCAGATGCGGCAGGGTCAGGCTGTGCTTGCAGACATCATGCAATTCTGACCGTGGCCAGACGTCCTGTCCGCCCTGGAGCCAGGAGGGCTGTGAGTGCTCCCCTCAGCAGGCGCTCGGCTCCCGACCTGGAAGAAAGCGGAGGCCGCCCCCCCCGGCAGCTTCCCGGTCATCACAGTGTGGGAGGTCCGAGTTCTGACACCCAGCCTGCAAACTGGAAGCTGTATCGTGCCCGCATTTACTAGACAAAGAGCGAAGCTCCTCACCGTGACACCAGAGTTCTTCGGAATCCGGCCTGGGATTGCCCGTGACCGCGCCCCCACGCAGACTTGCCTGTGGGACTGCTGTGACATTCAGCACGCCAACCTCACGGGACCTGTGCACGCAGGCCCTGCTGAGCCACCGGCCCCTGAACCAGCCACCAATGCCTCTTCGGTTCAGTACCTTTATTCGTCACCCCCTCCGTGTGCTGAACACGCGGGCGGCGCAGCCGACTGTCCGTCCAGGCCACCGGCTTCCAGGAGCCACATTCTAACACGGGACCCAGACCCGATGACACATTCCCAGGAGCCACAAACACGAGCGAAGGGACCCTGAGGGACGTTTGTGCAACAAAGAGGAATTTTTGAGACTGAGCAGCATGAGGAGGTCGATGCAGAGAGAGGAAACGCGTCCAGATGTGGAAACAAAAACACACATTCTGGGGCCGACAGAGGCTGCAGCCCAAGCGAAGGTGGGGGACAGACCTGGACTGGATTGGAAAGGACGTAGATTTTATCCTGAAGGACGTTGGGAACTTTGTAGAGTTTTGGTGGTTAAATATTTCTGTGGCAACGGGGAGTCTCCATGAAACCGTGGACAGAGGCCCCTCAGGCGGTGTTGGAAAGATCTGAGAGGGAAGGAGTCAGTGCCTGAGCCGAAGACGGGGCTGGAAGCAGACGGGGGCCCGGAAGAAGACGGGAGGCCCGGAGGCAGCCACAGCCGCACACCCAGGATGTCCACGAGGCCAGACTGGCAGCGCCAAGCAGACACCCACGGGACCGAACACGCTCCGGCCGACGGAGTGCGAGGGGAAGACGGCATAAGTTGCTCCGTGAGAAACAACCATAACTGTTGAAAATTCTTTTAAAAACAAGTATGTAAAGTCCCTGGAAATGTCCCCAAAGGCACACAGCAAATGCAGAAACACTTACTTAGGGAGCCTGCAAGTTCCCAGTAGAAACAGTGAGATTCCGCGGGACTTCAGCCACCTCTGCTCCTGCAGGTCGGCGTACTGGGAATGCCAGTCTGGGTGAGCGTGGCCAGAAGTCGGGGCCCCTCTTCCCCGCTCCCAGCCTCGGGCTGCAGACCCCAGGGAGGAGCGGGCCGCACAGAAGGAGGGGGAGAAGTAGAGAAAGAAATCAGCTGGAAACCTTCTAATATTTGATGAAAAATACTAAGGTAAGCATCTGAGACGCTCAGAAAGTCCAAACAGAAGCAATGCAGAGAGACGCCCCCCCCCCCCCGCCCCCGGGGGCACATCACGTAAGACGGCCGGGAGCCAAGACAAACTCAGAAAGAGAAGCACCACTCAGGTGCAGGGGACCCCAAATACAGCGGACTGACTTCTGAGAAACCGTGGGGTCCGGAAGCCAGCCAGATGATAAATTCAGAGTGCTGACAGAGAGAAAAAAATGTCAGCTGAAAATCTTATATCCAGCAAACTTATCTTTTGAAACTGAAGGGGAAAGACATTCCTTTGTGGATAAACGAAAACTGAGAACCCCTGGCAGACACACCTAACAGGTGTTTCTAATCTGAATGCAGGTGGTGATTTAATACACATGTGCACACACGCACATAGGCACACACATGCAGGCACACGCACACAGGTACACACACACACACGCACCAGTAAAGGGAATTACATAAATTAAAATATGACGTAATTGCATATTTCTTTCTTATTCTCTTCTCTGATTTGAATTTCAGTTTTATAAAACACTGTATAATACTTGCATCGTTGCAGCTGCAGCGTACAGGAAGGCAGTACATTTGACCTTCAGCACAACGAGGTGGGGGGGACAGAGCTCCTAGTAGTAGGGAGGAGAGAAGTGAAGCAAATGGTAACTTGTATCCATCGGAATGAATGAAGAGGATAAACAAACAAATAACAAGGGTAACGTAACCAGCCCTTTAATACATTCTTGCTCTCCTCGCGCCCCTTCCTTACATGATACAGAATTACATAAAGTAACAATTATAACAATGTATCATCGGCCTCAACATGTAAATGCCATGTGTACATGTAGAGGGACACATATAAGTATGTGCAGCAATAAGAACCCAAGAGAAGGGAAAGGAAATGGAGCCAGATGCGAAGAACATGTTTATTGCTCTTTGGCTCTAAGTCAGTACAGGTCTAAAGTGGACGCTGATAAGTTACAAAGTGGACAGTCAGCTCCAGAGCCCTCACTAAGAAAATAGTTAAGAAATATCGTAAAAAAACCATTAGAGGCATTAAAATGTCACTGGGGTGCCTTGGCGCTTAGTCAGTTAAGCCTCCAACTTCGGCTCAGGTCACGAGTTGGAGCCCGCAACGCGCTCTGTGCTGACAGCTCAGCACCTGGAGCTGCTTGGGATTCCGTGTCTCCCTCTCTCTCTCTCTGCCCCTCCCCTGCTTACACACTCTCTCTCAAAAATAAAGATTTTAAAAAATGTAAATGCCTTAAAATGTTACAGGAGAAAAGTTTCACTCGATGCAAGCAGAAGCAGTAGAGAAATCGAGTGACAAACACAGAAACCTAGAGACAGAACACAAAGGTGAAACGGCAGAAAGGAATCCAAGTGGATCAGTAAAAACATGAAATGTGACGGAATTGGACTGTCAAAGGCAAGCACCGCGGGCCTGGGTGTGGAGGACAAGACCGACCACGTGCTGTCTACAGGAGGCGTACTTTGGTCTCGAAGATACAAAAGGTTGAACTAAAAGAATGTAAAAAGCAAATTATTCAAAAGTGACCTTCACAGAGTGCGGGTGGTTTACTAATATCGGACAAAACGGACTTCAAGACCAACAAATAAAAAGTCGGTGGGGGTAGGAAGGGCCCGTTGTCAAGGTAAAAGGCTGTTCCACCAGCAAGCTGTGCCGACAGCGACGTCTGCGCCCGGCGCTGCGAACCATCAACCTGCGCAGCGCGTCCACACCCGAGCTCTACCCTTGAGCAGCTCCGCTTCTGCGCAGCACGTCTGCGCCCGAGCTCCACCCCTGCAAGGCATGTCTATGCCCAAGCTCCACCCCTGCATGGCTCGTCCTCAACCAAGCTCCACCCCTGGGACATGCTGTAGCCCGTGCAGCGCAGGGACTTTGAGAGAGGGACTTATTTCAGGATCTGAGGATAGAGAATCCGTATTACCCAGGTGAGTCCAGTGAGGTCACAAGGTCTTCAGAAGTAAGAGGCAAGAGATTCAGAGGCAGGGGGAGAGGGCCAGGAAGGTGGCGTGCCGTTTGTGACGACACGGAGGGAGCCACAGGGCACGATGCTGGGCAGAATGAGTCAGTCCGAGAATGACAAATTCCATATGACTTCACTCATGTGTGGAATTTAAGATACAAAACAGATGGACATATGAGGAGTGGGGAAAGGGGGGCGGAATCAAATCATGAGAGACTCTTAATGACAGAGAACAAAGTGAGGTTGATGGAGGGAGGTGAGTGGGGGATGGGCGGGCAAAAGGGCTCTGGTGACCAGTAGCAGGTGTCACTGCATTCTGCTCCGGAAACCTATAGAGCACTGTGTGTCAACTAACCAGAATTTAAACAAAAACTTGAAACAAAAAAAATTTTTTTTAATAAGAAAAAGTAAGGTGTGAACAGTAACACGTAAACAAAGATCTTCTAAAATAACCCACAGTGACCGCATTAGTTTTGAGGTTCTGAATAAACCTCACAGTTGAGCAGTAAACGAAAACAAAAAAAAGGGGGGGGGCACGTGTCCGGATATGAAGGTTCCCGCAGGTGTCATGAGGTCAGGAGCAAGGTGGCTTCTAGAAACTGGAAAATTGTACGAAACGGATTCTTCCCGAGAGTCGGCAGAAAACACAGCCTTGCCTCCAACTTCATTTTAGGACTTTTGTTCTCAATAACGGTTAAGATAATGAAATTGCATTGTTTTAAAAACACTGCGGTAACTTGTTACAGCAACACGTGAGGAGGAGTCTGCATTCTGAATGCGGAAGTGAGGCTCCACTGTAAGAAACGCTGGAAAACGGTGACGTGGCTTTGAAGTCAGGAGGTGGGCAGAAGACGGGAAAGTTTAATGGAATATTCTAGGAGAAGGCTCGGTTGCTTGCAGTAGGTTGTTTGTAGAAGGGCAGAAGTTAGGGCTCTGCTGGGGAGGGCTCGGAAGTGAGAAGTGAGTTCGACGAAACCCGCAGCGGTCTGCAGAGTAAGGAGCACCCTCGTCACCACCCGCGGTGCGGATGTGGACGGCTCAGGTGTGTCTTCCAAGGGACAGAGGAGCCTGTTGTTGGAACCTGGAAGAACGGAAGACCTTGGAGCACAGGGCAGAAGTCTGAACGGACCTGTGCCCCGCAGGCCCCGGGAAGGGGACCCTAGGTGACGGATTTGGGCGTTTGCCTGAGGGTATTTCCAAGAAAACTGGGAAGATACGTCCTGGTTTTCTCTTTGCTTCTAGTAAAATGTGTGTGGGGGGAGGGGGGCCAGATTTCTGTCACACAGAAAGGAATCAGGATTTAATGATCCGGGAAATGTTTACTCAACCATCCAGATTGCAAAGACTCTAAAATTTGGAATTTCACTATCAGGAAAGTGTGCTCTGAAGAAGAAAAGGACGTGGCTGGACCGCCTTTGCTAGCGCCTCCAAGGACAAAATTGTGGACCGTTCAGTCTCACAGAGGGAGAGCTCTTTGAAGAGATGAAGCATGTGACTAATGGGTCCCCTTGGCCATCTCAGCAGAAACTGAAAATAGAGATGGGGTTATTCTGGAAAGTTCTGTGGAGGCCCCTCTAAAACAGAGTGCCTCCTCATGATGTTCACAGGAGACCCACAAGACTCTTGAAGATGTTACAGCTGCGAAAAACTGCAGGCTTGGCCTGGAATGTGAGAGAAGGCTCTCAGACCCGCTCTCCGACCCGCAGCGTCTCCGTCAGGGCCAGACTGACGGCAGCCCTTGGCTTCGAGCGCTTGGCTGCGAACCTGTGGCCAGCAGCCCCCAGGCACCAGGACAGACGGCAGGATGAACTCTGGCCTGGACCTCCAGAGGAAGCGCAGCCCTGCTGACCCCCGAATTTTCAGACTTCTAACCGCAAAGCGAAGACAGTAACTCACATGGCTTTAAGGCACCGAGTGTGTGTTAATCTGTTACAGGAAAACAGGAGACTAATCAGGTCCCTCCAATGTTGCATAGCGGAGGCAAAACCTGACCAAACTGAAGGCAGAAACTGACGACCCAACAGAACAGCCGGAGCCCCACTTGCGGTGTGGACGGAACGATAAGACGGACGATCAGGGAGCAAACAGAAACCTTGAGTAACGTGGTAAAGCAGCTGGCTCTGACGGATACCCACACAGCCCTGGATCCACGGACGGCCCACTGCACGTGGCTGCCAAGTGCGTGCGGGACCCTCTCCGTGGGAGGCCAACCGCGGGCCGTACACCAGGTGTGGTGTTGGGAGATAATAAGAAATACTGATTTGGTCTTTGTCCCGGTTTCCAGCGAAGAACTCTTAAAGTCCTATACTTTCCTGAGTGATAAGAGGGACCCGGGCATATTTTCTTATAATATTTGGGTTCTATCCGTGGCTCTTAAAGAGCTCCCAAGCAAAAAATGTGAAAGCTGCATCTTTAGTTATGTATAGAAGCCCCTTCCAATCACGTCTGAGCTTGGGTTAACAGGTGACTTTGGAAAACCCTTAAAGATGCGCCTGGTCACCAGAGAGAGGGCTGGAACTTTCCGACCCGCCTCCTGACCGCTGGAGACGGAAGAGGGCTGGCTGCGCGAATCACCCACAGCCAGTGACCTCCTCAATCATGTTTGTGTGCTGAGGTGTCCATAAAACACCCCAAACAGAGGGCTTCAGAGGATTCACCGGCCAGGCGGGGGAGGACTCACAGGCCAGGCAGGGGGAGGACTCACCAGCCAGGCGGGAGTGGGTGCGGTCCCTCCGTGCCCTCGTCACACACTGGCCCTGTGCACCTCTTGTTCTGGCTGCTTACCTGTATTTTTAGTAAAGCCCTCTACAATCACCTGGTAAATGTAAGTAAATATTTCCCTGAGTCCTATGAGCTGTTCTAGAAAATTGTCAAACTCAAAGAGGGCTTGTGGGACCCTCGGTTTATAGCCAGTAAATCAGAAGTACAGGAACAAACTGGGAAGTTCAGGTGCCTTAAATCAGGCCAGGTTAGGGACGGAGCCCCGAGCAAATGACGTCTGTCAACTCCAGGCAGTTCTTGTCAGAACTGAGTTAAATGGTAGGACGCCCAGCTGGTGTCTTCATTTTCAGTTATGTCAATATATATTTTAAGATTTCCTTAGTGATTTTTTAAAATTTTATCCATGGTTTGCTTAGGAGTGTGTTATTTAATTTTCACATATCTGTGAATTTCCCAATTTTCCCACCCAGAACTAGGGAGTCGCCTAAGGTAAGAAAACCTAATCTTGTGTCAGAAGTGTTAGTGTGAGTAGAAAGAAACAGAAAAGTCTCCCTTTAACAAGCCTTGATAAGTTTAAAGGGATTGAAACTATACTAAGTATGGTCTCCAGCAAAAATAGAATTACATTATAAATTAAAAATGAAAGAAAATTGGGACATTCACAAATAGGTAGAAATTAAATAACACTCTTGACCAAGCCATGGATAAAATTTTAAAAGTCACAAAAGAAATCTTAAAATATATTGACATAACGGAAAATGAGGCTACAACATAAGGAAACTTATCAGACTCAACAGAGGCAGCCGCAAAGGGGAATCTGTGGTCTCTCTTGGAAAAGAAGGGAGGTCAAGTCAGGAACCCAGCCTTCCTCCGTAAGACGCTGAGCAAAGCGGAGAGAAGCATCCGGCTCGTGTGCTCCAGCAGCGAAGCCCCCCACCCCCACCCCCCAGGAGCTGCCTGTGACATCTAAACCCGCGGATCGGCTCCTCTGCCCCCTGGTTCCTGCACCGCGGGCCCCGCCGCCCAGCAGACTGGACGCAGCCGAACGTCACGGGCCAGCCTCTTGGAATTCATGTCTTAACCAGAAACAGAAACTGCTAGACATCTTATGAAAGAGTCTCAAATTTCTAATTTCCCACATTTTCAGGCCTAAGAAATTTAGAGATTTGGATCAGATCCACTATTGGAATGCTCGTCCGGGCTAAGTAGTTTTTGATGTTCATCCCAAATTTAATATGAAGAGGGTGTACGAGCTAGTATTGTGATATCTGAGGTCAAATATCAGTGCTTTGAAAATGTGGAGAGATATTCATATAAATCATGTAATGCTCCACATTTGATCTATAACAATACGGTTCACCCTGAACAAAGTGAGAGGTAGGGGCGCCGGCACCCTGCAAGGTCAAAAATCTGTGTTTAACCCTGGACTCCCCCGAAACCTAACTCCTGACAGCCTGCTGCTGCCCGAAGCCTAAGCAATACCAGAGCCCATTACCATGTGTTGTAAGTTGCAGGGACTACACCTTGCACCCTCCGCAAGGAAGGAAGCTCGGGAGAAGGAAATGTTAGTAAGAAAGTCATCAGGACTAGAAAGCACCTTGACAGCACTTTCCTGTGTCCAGTGAAAAAATCCACAGGTAAGTGGACTGCACAGTTCAAACCCACATTGTTTGAGGGTCAAATGTGTATCATCTAATGTCTATATGGTTAATCTACCTACGTGTTAAGAATGATTTGGGTGTGTCACATCATACTTGTTCTGTTTTCACATTTGTTCTAACAGGAGACCCGAATTTAAAAGTTATGGCCGTATATTAGAATCTGTGTTTAGAATGATGCAACGTTAAGAACCAAATTAGAAGAACATGTTGTATGAAATCTTTCTCCATTGTCTTCTGTAAATGTGAGGACGGATGTTGGTTTTGTCTTCCTCCTAGGGGCGTGGAGCAAAGCACCTTCCAGAACAAAACACTGGGACTTGCTGCCGTCCTGGTCCTCCCGGCTGGTCATCAGCTCCGTCATTTTTGAGGGGCTTCAGGGCTCCGCGTGGGGAGGATCCAGGTGCTTCCTGCACCCCCGGTGCCCGCGAGCCCCCAGACCCAGATTTCCAGGAAGCGGGAAGGAGCTCAGTCTCTGTATCCGACTCCCAGGTGCTGCTGGCGAGGCCGGACCCCGCGGCACTTTGAAGAGCAGGATTCCAGATAGAAGGTGCTTTCTGCCCTGGGCGTGGCCCCAGTTCTGCAGGAGGACACCCGGGGTTGTGAGCCTGAGTCCTGCCAGCTTCCCGGGAAGGGGCTCTCGGGCTTCATCTCATGCAAAACACACCCCCGCGCAGCGACGCTGGCTCAAATCACAGACCTGCTTCCCCTGCCGGCCAGACACCTGGAGCTTTCCAGACTGTCTGGTCTTCCAGGAGCTTGTGCTTCTAGAAAACTCAAAATCACCCCCACAAAGAGTGGTTCTCAAGATGATTCTCTACAAGCCAACATGACGGGGGTCCGAGACTCGGCCCGCAGGCGGGGAAGGAGAGCCCTGTGTGGCAGGCTGACCGAGCAGGTGGGCGTCCGGCCGAGGAGGGTGCACAGAAGTATCAGAGCGGTGGGGAACCGAGAACCAGGCCTTGGTTCGGGACGCACAGTCTCCGTGCTACAGGTTTCCGGCGTCCTCAGGGCCCGTCTCCTTCTCCATCTAAGCTGAGGTTTCTAGTGCCTCTCGCTCTGCCTGAGGGCCGGGAAGGCCCCGAGGCTTTAAGCCACTACCTCGTTTCTGCTGAGTGTCAGGTTTGTCTGCCCAGACCCAGCTGCCCACGCCTCACCAGACCTCGTCCCCGCTCAGAACCACGTCATCACCAGGCACTGCCCCGAACTGCAGACTTTGTTTTCTGCCTGCGTTCAGCCCGTAATGTCAGGAGCCTGGTCTAGATTCTTTTTCAAATAAGATAAACATATAAATACATTCACAAAGTCAGAGATAAGTAGCTTCCAGCAAATGTGTTTTCTCTACCCACATTTTACGAATCTCACCCCTTTCAGAAAGCCAGTGACTCCGAGCCTTTGGGACACCATCCATTTGTCTTTGACTAGACGGACTCCTTCCTCTGGTTTTACATCAAGAGTTTGTTGGGGAAGTAGCACACACACATTTTCTGGGCTTTTGCCACATAAATAAAAGTCATTATAATTGTAAAAATGTGGTTAAACTCGTGCAGAGCAATGTGTTACCCGCCGTTACGGAAGGAGCTGTGGAGCTCGCCCCAGAGCCCCCGGGACGGAGAGGCTCCAGCCCGCGCAGCCTGGGCGCCAAGGACATCAGCGTTAACCTTAACGGAGGCGGGAGTCGGAAGGACCTGGTCCCCAGGCACAGAACGGGTGATGAAGAGAGAACGTTTCCAAACTGAACGCCCCCTCCGCCATCGGGGACGCCAGGCGGGCCAGCAGTCACCTGAAGCTCCCAGCAGACAAAAGATAAAGCATCTGAAGAAAGAGAAAGAGCTTCTGGACCCAGGAAAGATTGATGGGATCTTCTCCGAGGCCCGTCCCCCGCCTCCAGCTCCAGCACGTCTGGGGGTCTGCGTGCGTGACGGGGTGGCCGCTGTGAGCACGCGGGATGTGTGCACGGAGAGGGGGTCACGGAGGCGCAGCCCATGCCCCGCCGAGTGTGAGCCCGGAGAGAGCAGCTGCCGCCGCGTGGGTGAGCCCGGGCGCGTGCGGCACGGCGTGTCCTCCTGGCTTGCTCGTCAGTCTGAAGCTCACTAGGAATTCTAGAACCTGAAATGGACCCTGGGGCTGCTGAAGACTCGGTGGCCCTGAGAAGATCCTTGGGGAGGAGAGGTTTCCAGCAGGAACACCGCGTCCTCCGTGTGCTGGGAGCAGCGTCACCCCCTTAGAAGGTGCTGGTGTCACTCCCGCCTCACAGAGGCTGGAGCGGCCCACGGTCAGCTGACCAGAAGCTGGCCCGAAGCGAGGGCTCCCCGAGGGCCTTCCAGGCTGTGCCGCAATTTGGAATTGGACCAAACTGAGTATTTCAAAGCTTCGGTGTCCCCCCCCCCCACTTCTGAGTCCCTGAAGTCCTACCATCTGTCATCTTTTTAACATTCATTTCACTGTCTTTCCCGTTGGTGACTGGACTGCTGTCTCTGTTCTTTTAGAAAGCATCTAGGGTCCCTCTTTCCCTTTGCCTCCAGCCGAAAGGGCCTCTTCTCTCCCCATTTGGTGTGGTCCCTTGACGTGGCCGTGACAAGGTCTATATTTTGTGCCTTCCTCAGTCTGCGTGTGACAAGTTCTCCCGAAGCCCCGCGAGGGCGGATTGTCCCAGGAGAGCAAGGCCAGAGCTCCAGCCGCCCCACTGCAGGGAGCTGAGCGGGGAGGGGGGGGCGGGGAGGGGGGGCCCTGCTTTCTCCGCGGCCACGCCCACTGCCCCCAGACGCAGGAAACCTGACCCACGAGTCCTATTTGAACTGAGATACGAGTCCCACAAGGAGCTTCTCCTGGACTTGGAAACGGCCTGTTCTGTTCCACAACTCACATCCAGGCTTTGGAGCCCACGGTCTAAACCAGACAGATTCCGTGGTGGCTGCTGGGTCCTGGGGCCTCGGGAACACGCTCATTCACCCCAAGGATCCGCCCGACAGCTCTGTTTGAACCCGGCTGTAATTCCTTACGTCTGCCCAGATAGGATCCTACCTGAGAAGAGGGGCCCATGAGTTCCGTGCATTAGGAATGACCAAGAGCCTCCGGCCGCTGCTCCGCCAGGGCGCCTCGGGCGGGCCTTGGAGCCCGGATGGTGCGCCGGACGGCTTGGCCCAGGCGTCCTCAGGTCGGTCAGAAGGCAGCCGTGCGTCTCCTACGAGCATGTGTGTATCTGGAGACGTTACAGTTAAGTCGTTATTTTATAAATAACAGTGTTTCTAAGGGCAAAGACAGAATGCGGGCGATGGATTTCATCCCTCCTGCAAAGAAGTAGTGAGTCCTGTTTTGTCGTGCGTGAACGGCCAGCGGCTACTTTCCCTGGGAAATCCGTGCAGCTGAGCTGGAGCCCGGCGTCCCTCGGACACAGAGCAGGGGGCCTGCTCAGGCTGGGGGTCCTGGGTCTATTCCAGCGATTTGCAGGGAGACCAAGTCACATGAACTTGAACCCCACTACCTCAGGCACGTGACAAGGACGGGGCCATGACCTCACCCGGGCGGAGAGGGCGAGGAGGGAGCGCCTCGGCCGCTTTCCTCTGCGTGGATCGGATTTCCTCCCGTCTCTAGCACGTTATGCTCTAACTCCCCCAAAACGTGGTTTTCATACGTGCTGACTTTCTGTTTGTGAAGGAACAGCGTCCAGTGTCCAGGCGCCTCCAGAGAGGCGTGACCGCCCAGCCAGGTGAGCCCGGCCCCGTGTCTCCCATCATGTCCGCCTGGCGAATGTCCGTGCGCCTCCCCCTGCGCGAGCCCCTGTCGCTCGGGCGGCGCAGTCCGCGTGCTCCGAGCCTGGAGCCTGCCCCTCCCCGAGGCTTCGCCGGGACCGCTGCACATCTAAGAGGCCCCTCCCCCAGGAAGCGCGGCAACGAAAGGATCCAAGTCCGATCTTCATCTTGGAAACAACAAAATGTTCAGTAGATTCAAATCCTAAAGGAAAAATTCCTTTCTCCTCCCACCGGGAAATCGCGTTCCCAGCTTTAGGAGAGGGGGTGGAAATCAGGTGTGAAAATGCTGGTGTTAACGAGTTTTGTTTGATTGAGGACCTCTTCCTGGTGGTTTATTCAAGCTAAATATGAAGCCGTGTGAAATCATGTTTAAAGTGTAGACTCACAAGATACCAAAAGTGTGTGGGAGCGAACTAAACACGGGAATACCCGGTGAGCATGAAGAGTGCAGCCGTGCGGACGCCTCGACGGGCACGGCAGCCCGGGTCACGTCCACCCCGCAGGCCGGGCCCAGCCCTGACCTGCCCTGGGTGCCACCCGCAGCTGGCGGGTCCACGAGGTGCTCTCCACGCTCACAGCGGCAGCACTGGCCTGTTTCTGGTGTGAACCGGTTCAGAGCAGAGACGCGGGTGCGCGGGCAGCCGGCTGTCCGGATCGAGACGCCGCTGCCCGCCTGGGGTGCCTGTCTGAAGACGGAGCCCAAAGCTGGGGCCCGGCGGCCAGAGACCACGGGGGCTCCGCGGAAGCCGCCCTGGAGACCAGGCGTCGCGGGTGTGCCTTTGGGCAAAGGAGTCACTTACCTGTGGGCGGAGCTTGGATTCCCTGCGGGCCCAGCCAGGGGGAAATGGTCCTGCCCGGTCAGCCCCCAGAGGCCTCCACGAGGGACATTTCCAATAACATCGCCGCAGGAGGCCGCCGCTGCTGACCTGGCATCGCCACCGCTCGCTCGTTAGCGCGGCCCCTTCCTGACGGGCGTGGCCTCCGCGCTGACTGGGCGTGGCCTCCGCGCTGACTGGGCGTGGCCTCCGCGCTGACTGGGCGTGGCCTCCGCAGGGCCGGCGAGAACACGATCCACCTGCTGCCCCGGGTTTTGACCTGTAAGTGTCCGAGGAGAATGCGTGAAGGGTTAACAAAAACCACGGGTCGCTCTTTCCCTGAACGGCACGTCGTCCCCTGCGGGGCGGCCCACGGCCTACGGGGATTTCAGCTTCACTCACAACGCGTCCTGCAGGCGGCAGGAAAGGAAGACAGACTTGTGTCCTCTCAGTGCTGATTACCCCCTGAAGTGTGCCTCTGCGGCCGCCACATTTCCTCTGAATTTGATCATCGACAGTAATGGCCTCTCTCTTGAAAACGTTTTCTCAGCTAACGGATCGTAGTTAATCATGCGCGAGCTTTGAAACGCCGTAAAAGGAGGTCAGAGTAAGGAACTTGCCGCTTGCTGCTCTGCGTTCAGTCTGAACCACGTGTTTCCTTGGACACGTGCGGCTGGTTCTGAGCTTCCTGCTGTTTCCCCCGCGTGTCCGGCACCTAAGTCATCTTCCCGTCAAGTCACACTCTTCCAGGTCAGGGCCATGTCCTCCGGGACTGGGCAGTGTCCCCCACCGTCAGCTCCGGCCGGCCAGGCAAGACGTCCCCGAGGCCTCTCCATCGCCCCCCAGACTGTCAGCCCCCTCGTGTGTCGGGCCCTGGACCGCTGGCCCGGCAGGCCACACTGTCCCCGTGACCGCAAGGTGCAGTGAGTCGGCAGCAGACTGTGGTCCTGGAATCGCTGTTAACTCTTTCTCACCTCGTCCATGGGCAAAACTTCCTCCAGGAATGTTTATATTTTAACAGAGGACATTGATCTTTCTTTCTCTGATTATGAAATAAATACATGGCCACATCTGAACGGTGAAGAGCACTATGAAAATTTAAATTACGTCTCACCTCGTCCGAAGGCGCCCCTGTCAGACACCTGTATGTGTCTTGGGTGCTCTGGGGTCACCCGGGCATGTTTCATGAACGACTGCCTCCCCTTCCTCTGTGGCTAAAAGGCTAATATTTGTAAGAGCTCCAGCCAGGGCCCCGGCTGGTCAGCACATCCTCTCCCGGGGACCCCCCTGCCATCTGCCTCGACACAGAGTCTGGAGTCAGGAGGAAGAGCCTGCAGAGGGGAGGCCCGGGCCCGCCCCTCCCACAGCAAGCCGAGGAGGCAGCAGGGCAAGTAGGCGCGGGCGGGAGAAGGAAAGGAACCCACAGGGCCCGAGGGACACAGACCAGGCAGACGGCCCTCCTCCCTCAGGCTGGAGAACGCCATCAAGTCGACTCAGGGCCTCTGCCGGCCAGAGAGGCCAGAGGGCAGTTCTGATGGACTGTTCTTCATCCCAGAAGTATCCCCAGGGCCCTGGTCCTCAAGGGCAGCTCAGCCAAGACACTTACCTGGCCTCCAGCTGGGAGGTGCAGAGCTGTGGGAGCAGGGCTGGGACAGGAGGGTGGCTGGGGGTCCAGCAGGGCCAGGAGCCTCTGCGAGGGGGAGATGCACCACGCGGGGGGCCAGCCGAGCCCCAGAACCGTGTCTGTACTAATCCCGGTGGTCAAGGTCCTCGGGCGTCCCGCTGCCCCCCAGGGAAGGAAAAACAGAGCAGCATTAGAACATAAAGAAACTGCACGGTCCCTAAACATCTAAAAGTAATGTGAGTAAGGAGTAGACAGTTTAGCTACAGGTACTGTTAGAGATACAGGTCCAGGGAGTCCATGTAACTTGATTTTCCACTTGTAAATCAATATAACACTTCCTTGCACACTTGGCGTGTGAAGATTATGAAATCCCCAGGAGTCTCTTGTGTAGGCGCACTGCCCTGTAGTCAGCCAGCCCCCAGTTGTCACACGAAGTGACCGTAGCCCTTCGGCCCTCTTAGAGTCCTGGCAGGTTCTAGATCTTCACTGGGGTGATGGTTACGCAACAGTATTGGTTTATCGAGTCGTCACAGTCTGTGACTTCATTGCACACAAACATCATCTCAAAGTGACGGGTGGGGCGTCCTGACTTAAATCGCAGAAGCCAAGCCCTCAGTGACCTGAAGCAGAATGTCATGGGAAACGCTGGGCAAAGAAATAGGTCCTATTAGAAAAGGAAGAAAAATGCTGAAGATTTTTCAGGATAATTTGGGAGATGTATTTTGCAGGAAAAAATAACACTGTGCTGATTCATGGCTTCATTTTCAGAAATTTAGACATGACTACCGTGTTGGAACATTACGAGAAGAATGACGTTTTATTAGAGAAAAATGCCCATTTCATTCGTGCCCACACAGGAACAGCCCCAGACTGGGGCCTGGAGTTGACTTTTGACTCTTTTGTTGACATAAAGTGCAAGTCACATTTTATGAGCAAACGCTTGCGTGTAGCGTTTTCCGTCACTGTGTCATGTGATGTGATTATCCGACATAACCACACCAGCCCTGACGCACCCCATGGCGGGCGCATGGCGTCTGCTCTCTGACACCTGAGCCTCACGAGGTTCTGAGTCTTTTCTACCTAAAACAAGGGTCCCACCGACCGCAGGGGATAATTCAGTCCTGCTGTGCATTGACTGCTCATTTGTGCCCACATTGCAGCATTTTCTTATGATTCATTTCCCTCCAGCTCAAGGCTGGTTCAGCCCCTCGAAGTTCGGGCGCCTAATATTCAGCCTGAGCCCCAGTGATGGGGATTTGACTTGCTGTCTCCCTGCACAGGCAGGTGAATCGCGGAGGTGGGCTTTTTTTCCGTTTCCTAGTGACTGACCTCCGTGGGTTCAATCCTTACCCCGACCATGGCCTGAATTCTCACCCGCATCCTCCCGTTTAGATTGTCTCTGATACCAACCTCTGACTTACCTGGGCCTCGGCTATTTCCTTCTGGATGGCGGACACGGGTTCTGTCATTTCCTGACTTCACTCCCGCTGGTGGGTTACGACCAGCTGACATTTCCACCCTGGCGTGGCCCACGTGTGATTTCCCAGCTTTCTTGTAAACTCGGAAAACTGAATCCCTGGTCCCACTGAGTCAGAGGCGTACCTGCCTTGTGAACAGTCACCCAATCCCGACAGGTGGCCCGAAGGGACGGTAGGAGAGGGCGGAGCAGGGAGGGGGATCTTAGCCACCGTCCACGCCATCCTCAGGCTCCTGTGTGCACCGTGAGCCCAGAAACATGACGATTTGGGAAAGACACATGTGCTGCCTCCTCTGTCTCACTGTCTGCACTTGTGTGATTCTTGCTTTTTATTGTTAACTATTCCCTGAACTCTCCTGGAAGACAGGAGAAGGGAAGAACGGCCGGACGGCAACCGTCACAACGGAAGACCCGGACTAACTCTTCAAACGTGTAAGATGCTGTGTGGTTGGCTGAGGTTTGGTTTGTTTTCCCACTAGACCCGATCTGAGGGCTTGATCCTGTGACCATTGGCACGATCCTTATCCCAATAAAGGGAAATGTATTAAAATATCTGTGTGTTCCTAGGTAGCTTCAAAAGTGCAGCTCCTGACAAAGAAATCTTCAAAAACAAATAAGACAAGGAAAGATTATAGTTACTGAAATGTACATTTTGGCTAATAAACAGATCTGGCTTAACCAAGGTTATTTTTGGTATGTGATGGAGATTTATCTCTTCATTCTCCGCATAAGCGCTAATAGATGACGAAGCTCTGTATTTCGGCCACGCCGCTTGGAGAACTCGAGGCGTGAAAGCTGTGCGGCCCCCGTAGTCCGTGGCCGCAGCCACTGTGTGTGATGATGCAAGACGTACCTGAGTTTCAAAGGCGGACAAAGCCCCGGAAGCATCGCCATTGCTTGGGGCAGAATCCTTGCCCAGCTCCAGAGTTTCTGGAAGAGTCTGCAATGAAAATTAGAACCGCTTGTCCTTTCTTTCAAATCTTACATGTTGGATAATAAGCCATGTGACACATGTTTTTATTCACATATGTGTATGTCGCTGTCTCCAAAGCTTACCCCTGATTTCCCTTCTCAGCATTTGCACACAGCCCCACATCCCGGGGATAAATCTCGTGCCCCAAACGCCTCCCTGTTTTCACTTAGTCAGTCAGTGCTCTGCCCTCATCTCACACGACAGACATCTCTGCAGGGTCTGAGGCAGCGATCAGGCCCCTCTGTTTTCCCACCTCCCGTTGCTCTCCCTGCCCTCCCAGGCTCTTCCTGAGGTGTCCGCGTGCCCTGGCCCTGGTCAGTGGGGCAGTTCAGGGTCAGCCGGACACTGTGCTCTCCCTGCGCTCCCTCTGCAAGGGTCCATCCAGCCGAGGCTGTGGGCTCCGTGGGGGACCCCGTCTCCCAGGTTGTCCGCGGGGGCTGCACTCTGGCCCTGCCAGTCCCCAGTCTTTCCGGTTCCGATACACAAGGCCACCACCCTGCCCGTGACACCAGCCAAAACATCGCATTTACGTCTTCGCTCCCCTGTCCTCCTGACACCACATCCCTCCTAACCTCCCGCCGGGCGCTGCTGGCTCAGCTTCCAAACCACGCACCACACCCGGCCCCTTCTCAGGCCTCTGCTGTCCCGCCGTCCTCTCTGCGGTGGCCCTGCTGGGACACCACCCGGCGTCCCAGCTGCTCTGACCTCCCGCGTGCGGCTCCTGGACGACAGCGTGGCGTCGGGGAACCGTGAACTGGGGGAAGCTTTCGCTCATTGATTTTTTAATTTTTTAGTTTACTTTTTAAATTCCACTCAGTTATCGTAGATGCAGCATTGGTTTCAGGAGTAGAATCCAGTCATCCGTCTCTTGAATATGACACCCAGCACTCATTTCAACAAGTGCCCTCCTCAGTGCCCGTCCCCTGGCTGCCCCCCCACCTCTCCTCTGGAACCCGCCATCAGTTCTCTGTGTTCAAGAGTCCTTTATGTCTTGTCCCCTCTCTGGTTTTATCTTACTTTTCCTTCCCTTGTGTTCACCTGTTGTGCTTCTTCGGTTCCCATGTGAGTGAAGTCATACAGTGTGTTTCTCTCTGACTTGTTTCACTCAGCACAACACACTCTCAGCTCAACGCCCTCAGCTTTTCCCCCGACCCCGGGAGCGTCACCGGGATGTCCTCTCACCACTGTTGTTCAACACAGGATCAGAGTCCTCGCCTCGGCGACCAGACAACAGAGAGAAGGAAAAGGCGTCCGAACTGGCAACGAAGCAGCCAAACTCCCCCCTTCACAGGCAGCCTGACTCACTCAGGACGAAAACACTCCACCAGAACCCTCGGCAGCTGGTAGATGAACTCAGCCGGAGTGCAGGACATGGAGTCCACGGACAGAAACTGTCGCGTTTCTACACCAACAATGAAGCAGCAGAAAGAGAAATCAAGGAGCTGATCCGATTTGCAACTGCCCAAAACCGCAAGATCCCTGGATAAACATAACCAAAGAGGTAAAAGACCTAAACGCTGAAAACTACAGAAAGCTTATGAAAGAAATTGAGGAAGACACGAAGACATGGGAAAACATTCCACGCTCATGGATCGGAAGAACAAATATTGTTAAAATGTCGATACCACCCAGAGCAATCTACACATTCAGTGCAATCTCGATCAAAGTAACGCCAGCATTCTTCACAGACTAGAACAGACAATCCTAAAATGTGTATGGAACCAGAAAAGACCCCGAATAGCCAAAGCGATCCTGAAAATGAAAACCAAAGCAGGAGGCGTCACAATCCCGGACGTCAGGCGGTGTCACAGAGGTGTCATCATCCAGACGGGATGGCCCTGGCACAGAAGCAAACACCAGACCAACGGAACAGAATAGAGAACCCAAACTGGACCCACCAATGTATGGCCAGCTAATCTTTGACAAAACAGGAAATGTATGCAGTGAAAAAAGACAGTCTCTTCAGCAAATGGTGTTGGGAAAACTGGACAGTGACCTGCAGAAGAATGAACTGGATCATTTATTTTTTAAGTTTATTTATTTTGAGAGAGAGACAGAGCACGAGCGGGGGAGGGACAGAGAGAGAAGGAGACACAGAATCTGAAGCAGCTCCAGGCTCCGAGCTGTCAGCACAGAGCCTGACTCAGGGCTCAAACCCACGAACCGTGAGATCCTGACCTGAGCCAAAGTCGGACGCTCAGGGTAACTGTTAAACATATCGAGACGAAGCAGCCATGCAGGAGGACCGGGATCCCAGGACGTCACCGCCCCCTTCACCATTGTCCTGTAGGTGCCGGGACCGCCCTCTCTGCAAACCCCAGGCGGCCTCTCATGTCAGAGCCCCGCCCCTGCCCAGAGACTCGGTACCGAGCGCAGCTCCGGATCAGGACCGGTCCAGGTCCTCCCGCCTCCCCACGGGGACCAGCCCCGCGGGCAGTTGATGTGCAGACGGCGGGGGTGGGGGGGTTAGCGGGAGAACAGGGCACGAGCCTAGCACCCTTCACCTCAGCCTGGCTGCTAAGGAGAAGAGCCGGGTGCCAGACGGAAGACAGGAGCAGAGCCACACGGCTGGCCGCCTGCAGGGCCAGGGGGAGGCCAGCCGCCTGAAGTCTCCATCGGAGCCGCCACGTGCTAGCCCAGACCCGCCTCCACCTGGTCCAATGTGGTGGCCACTCGTCCCATGTGGCCATTTTAGTAACTGTAGGAAACTTCAGTAAAATAGAAGATTCAAGCCGTGCCTCCACTAGATGTTTCACACGCTTCGTCTGTCTTGTGTGGAACGTCTCCCTTGCCCAGGACAGCCTGTGGACAGTGAGCCTCGCAGCTTCTGGAATCAGAGGCAGTGCTTTTCCAGGCTGTGTGGCTAACTTCCAGACAAGGCAGTAGACTCCGGGCTGGCTGTCAGGATTCCTGGGGGGACCCCTCGGGGTTTCCTACTTCTTCCAACAGGAGCCTTTTTGAGGACCCCGGGCCCCTCCTGGTCGGGCCCAGTGAGCATGCACCTGCCGCTCACCCGCTGTGGGGACGGCCGGTTCCCGCGAGCTGCCGGCTCCAGTTTGTGTTATAAAAACAGTCACCTTATTTTCTCTTAAGTCTGAGTTTGATTTCCCGTTGAGCCACCACGCCTCCTGCGGCAGGAGGTTTCACCTACTCACTTCCAGGCGAAAACTGGCCAGTCATCGAAGCGTGAGTCATTTCCACTGGAACCTCGCTGACTCAGAGGCTGGCTCCTGCTTCCCTCCCGGTGGGGTGACATCTCAGCCACAAAGGGGGCTTGAGTGTCTCCTGTGTCCTCGGGGAGGAGGCGTCTGCTCTGCTGCTCCCCTGGGCATCGCCGGGGCTGCTGGGAGGAAGTCGCGCCATCTGGCCCATGGTCATCAGCCTCCGCTTCTGCCACAGCTGCAGAGTGTCCGTGGTGGCCCTGAGGGCGCAGACATCAGGTCACCCAGGCCACAGGACGTCACGCTGTCCAGAGCGCACCTCCTTCCCCCACACCCCACCCCTTTCTGAGGGTCTGGGTCCCTGCAGCAGAACGCGTCAGACCCCTGGCCAGGCCCCCGCTGCTCCCACTTCTGTGGCCACCGCACTGAGGGGACGTGGTGTCGTTACAGAGGCTTGTTTCCTGCCGCCGCTTCGCCTAAGGAGAGGACAGGTCTCTGCGACTTTAACGTCCCTATCCTGACCCAGGCGGTCCCTGTCACCCTCCTCCAAACCTGGACTCAAGTATGCAGCAGTCAGGGGCCGGACCGTGGGGACTGGGGGCGGGAGAGCGTGGACACGGGGAGGGACAGCGGGGACAGGGGCCGCTGGTCTGTGCCTTCCCCGCTCACTCTCCTGCTTCTCCCTTCTGGGAAAACGTCCGTCTGGCCCGTGAGAACAGAGTGGTCTGGCTTCCCTTCTGTCCCTTTGCAGATTTCATGACACACACTATGTCCAGCCCCTCCGCGGTTAACGGAGGCCAAAAGGCAAGGTTCTTGCAAATGAAAGTTGTCCCTCCGCCATCTGCAGCCTGTGTGGGGGCCAGCGTTCAGCTCATCACACGCTTCCTGGGACCCCACAGGCCAGGGACCCTCCCACAGAACGGGCGTGGGCGGTGGGGGGGTGGGGTCGGAGTGGGGCCGTGTCAGGCCCCTTTCCTGAGCCGGATACTGCCTTTTATTACTGGCCTCATTGGAAGCACATCTGTAAGATAGTTCTTATTCTTAGGATCGTGTAGGCTGCTCCTGGCCTACGGAGTCGCCCGCCATTCCGGTAACTCTCTTCCCCAGGAGGGCCTCTGACGGCCTCTCTCTCTGCCTGGAAACTAACGGCTCAGTGATCTCCGCCTTGCTTTGGGTGTTTCTCCAGCTTAGACAGAATAAATATTTGAAATGGGATTCAAGACACAAAATTAATTATGGTTTGAAGAGATTTAACAAAGAAAATTATTATGAACACCTTGATATGGGTTTCGAGTTCATAAACAGCAGCATTATTTTGTATGCTATGTATTTTCCACGATTTTACCCATAGTTTCTCTCCTGAGAATCAGATCAGTATTGGGTGTAAGAACTAAACACATATGGATTCATATCTGTAACTACAAAGATAAAAATCTGATTTATTTCATAATAAAGTTATCAAAATCATAATCAATGTCTATCAAGATATGTCAGGCTAGTTCTTTTGCCATATGTTCTTATAGAGTTTGGAAGTTCAAGATATTAACATAAAAATCGATCTTCATTTTATTGATGTGGACACTGATTACAGGCTCAGTCGGCCTCTCGGAACTTTAAAACTTGACTAACAGAAGTGAGGTGTGTGAGATGTACTCACAGGGAGGTAGAGAACCACGCACAGGGAGCCACGCACGCCTCGTCCCACACTCCCCTGTGTCCGGGCGCGGACGGGGCCGGCCGACTGTGCACACACGGGTGCTGGGCTGTGGGTAAGAGGAGCACAGCCCCCGGCAGTGCTTGTTAATAACTAGCCGGCACAGATTTCTCAGTTTCCAAAAGTAACGCAACAATGCATAAGCATTTCAAAATAGGGCTTTCGTGTCTGTTTTCAGCAGAGCGACCCAAACCCTGAGCAGGGACATGCCATCCTTTCCCCTCCGTGGGACGGGGAGCCCAGGGCTGCCGGAGATCACGCTCAGCGGTAATTCTTGCCTTTCTCAAAATCAGATCCGGCATTCTGCCTACGAAGTGGTGATCTCTAAGTCCTAACTCAGATGCTCTCATGAGTAAGAATTAAAAAGGAAAACACAGAATGAGAAAAACATTTAAAATTCTTGATGTTACCCTGTTCTGTTTTTATTATTCAAATACCATTAAAACAGCACAATTCTCCCACTCGCCACAGCGATGAACAAGTATTTTTCAGGCTGATGTAATTAGGACATGGCTCTAATAACAAAAATAATTTTCTTTCTGTTCTCAGGCTATACTAGCAGATCCTGAATTATCTGTTCTTTCTTCTTCTGATGAGGGTGAACGTTGGTTGTGAGTTGCTTCATTTCTTTTAGATTCCCATGTTCGAAGTCAGACTATGCCGGGGAGGATGAGGAGAAGGGGGAGCCCTCGTGCACTGGGGGGGCACGCACCCTGGTGCAGCCGCGCTGGAAAGCGGTGCGGAGGTTCCTCAAAACGTTAAAGATAGAGCTACCCTACGACCCAGCAATTGCGTTACTAGCCATTTATACAAAGGGAACAAAAATGCTGATTTGAAGGGGCACGTGCACCCCATGTTTCAGCACCATTATTGGCAGTAACCAAAGTGTGGAAAGAGCCCGAACATCCACTGGCAGACGGATGGATAAAGATGTGGTGTGTATCATGGAATATTACTTGGTGAAGAATGAAGTCTCTCCATCTGCAACAACACGGATGGAACTAGAAGGTATGATGCTAAGTACAATTAGTCAGAGGGAGACAAATACCATATAATTACACTCATATTTGGAATTTGAGAAACACAACGGATGAACACAGAGGAAGGGAAGGAAAATAAGATAAAACGGAGGCACACCATGAGAGACTCTCAAATACAGACAACAGACTGAGGGTCGCTGGGGGTAAAGGGCCAAACGGGCGATGGGCATCGAGGAGGGCACTTTTCAGGAGGAGCCTGGGTGTGTGTGTAAGAGACGGGCCCTGGGCGCCGCTCCTGAAGCCAAGACCACACTGTGTGTTAATCAGCTTGAATTTTTAAAAAAGTCAAACCATGTCTTATGCGAATATATAATAAAAATAAATTATAATAAATAAAATAAAATAAGGGGTGCCTGGGGGGCTCAGTTGGTTAAGAGACTGACTCTTTTTTTTTATTTTTTAATGTTTATTTTTTATTTTTGAGAGAGATAGAAACAGTGTGAACAGGGGAGGGGCAGAGGGAGAGGGAAACACAGAATCTGAAGCAGCTCCAGGCTCTGAGCTGTCAGCACAGAGCCCGACACAGGGATTGAACTCACAACCCATGAGATCATGACTTGAGCTGAAGTCAGACACTTAACTGACTGAGCCCCCGAGGTGCCCCAAGAGACTGACTCTTGATCTCAGTTTAGGTCCTGATCTCAGGGTCCTGGGTTCAAGCCTTCCATTGGCCGTGAAGCCAGCTCAGCCTCTCGGCCGTGAGCTGGGGCGGTGAGTGGACCTGCCCCAGACGGCCTCGTGGTGGGCCTGCCACTGGCCCTCTGGACTCTGCTGGGAGCTGCTATACATACGATGCAATTAACCTCCGTGTTACTCACGTGTCAACAACGGAACGCTCTCCTCCACTTCCTCTTTAAATGTCTCTGCTCATGTTATCTTGACGGTGCTCTTCTCTCTCGTGAAGAGGTTTAGCGATCTAGAAACCAGAATTTCACAGGCGTAAAGGATTCGAGCAGCCAGAGCAGCCCCGACGAGGGTGGAGGGGCCCTCCCTCGGTCAGTCCGTGGCTCCTCTGCTCACCGGGGGTGATTGTGTGGACTCGGCTGTGGGGCCACTCGTGGTTCCTCAGACACGGGCTTGTCTGCGTGGAGGACGCCCCGTGCGGCAGAAGACGAGTGGGGACCGCTCAGGCCCTCTTCGTGACACACAGATATTCCAGGTCACCGCTCGTCAGGCCTGAATTTCATCCCAGACTAAGAGGAGAACGCAGTTGAGAAACGTCATTTTCCATCGAGTGAGGTGGAGGAAGGAGCAGTGGGTGTTCTCACGTCTCTTACACTAGCCTCCCAGGCCGCTGGCTTTCGGGAGGGGAGGCCATTTCTTCCGCACCCCTCACCCCTGCTCATACGGAATCGCTCACCTTCCAGCGCTTCCATCTGTTGGTCACCACAGACGAGAGCCAGAGGGGATAAAAAAAGAAGCAGCCGGCTCGTTTATTTGCCTCAAAATCAAACCAAATATTTGTTTGAGGTTCCAAATATTTAGATAGCTTGCCCACTAATTTTTATTTTACTTCATGTCTTGCACATCCTCTCGTGGAGCCGCAGCGCCCTGGCTCCACTTTCTTTGTTGGTTTAAGTGTCTTCGGCGAAGAGAGACGGTCACAGACGGACTTTACATGAGGACACGGCTGCTCATTCGTGCCGAGTGAAAACACCTTATTGTTCTCACCTTTCCAAATATTTTCTTTAAGCCTCGTTTTTAGCGTTACAAGTGGGATGGGTCCACCCTTGGTTTTTTTTTCCTTAGTTTATCCTGTTTGCGGCTCACTGAATTTTTGAATCTGTAAAATGTTGTCTTGCACCGTATTTGGGGAGGTTTTGCCAGGGCATGGTTTGATCTCTGGCATCTGTAAATAATCTTCGAACTCAAAGGCGTGTTCCCTGAGCGCCGGACCCTCTCCCCTCCCCCGGCACACCAGATGTGCGCGTTGCATGTTGGATGCCTTCCCACAGGGTCCTTTGGCTCTGCCATTGTTTCTACTGCTTTCCTCTCTGTGGTGCACATTGGATGGTCCTACTGATCCGTCTTCAAGTTCACTGACTTTCCATCATCTGCATCCCTCTCGAAAGCCCATCCAGGGAGCCGGTTTATTTTATCTACTGTAATTTTCAGTTCCAGAATTTCTGTGCGATTCTTTTTTTTTCCTAATTTCATACTGATAACTTCACTTTCTTTCATTTCAAGAGAAACCACCCTGATCTCAAGAGCGCAGTTGAGGTGGGTGCTTGTCTTAAAGTCCTAAATAATTTCAGCATCCGGGTCACCTGGGCACCAGCCTCTGTGGATTGTCTTTTCTCCTGAGTATCGGCAACTGTTTCCTGATTGTTTCTATGTCAAATAATTTTGGGTTGTATTCTGAAAAATCTTAAAGATTCTATTATAAAATTCTGGTTCCTGTTGAAATCCTCTGGAAAATGTTAAATTCTGTGGGTTTGGTATTAACAGGCCATCAGCCCCATTAGGCCGAGGCTGGGTCACTCTTACGGGCACAGCTCCAGGCTCAGCGTCTGACCACCTTGCTGGGCTGCATCGACACGTCCCTGGCACTGGCCTCTCAGGGGTCTCCCAGGAGGGGGGCTGTGGTTCGTGCCATGGCCCAGTGCTCAGAGTTCAACACTTTCCCATGGTTTGGGGGTCTTTCCTGCACGTGTGTGGTGTGGAGGCAAGCCTAGGATTCGTGTCTGTTGGGACACGGACTTGGGAGATTCCCTGGTCAAGCTGGGTCCTCGGGCTCTCAGCTCTGAAGGCCTCGGGTCTTCCCTCGGGGAGGGGGTGGGGGCTGTGCGTGACCACCTGGTGCAGCAGAGACAAGAGAAGGAAAAGGGAGGGGTTTTCCCCCATCTCAGACCAGAGGTTCAAGCCTCTGGCCAGAAAGACAAGTTTCTCAGAGGGACTCGGGTTCTCCTGTGGTCGCTGCCACAGGGAGCCTGCGGCTGGAGCTGCCACACGAACACTTCCAGGACAGAGAACAGCCAACAGAGGAAAGAAAAGAGAAAGCAGGGAAATAAATGAAGATTTCCTCCCAGACTCTCAGCCTCTCGGTCTCTTGAGGATCCCACTTCCGGTCCTCAGACAGGCAGACGGTAAAAATCTCACGACTCTGCTCTCAGGGTCTGTGTGTGGCTCCCACGAAGCAGTGTCACATCTGTCAAAGCTGAGACGTCAAAAAGGAAACCCAGCCGGTACGGCTTCGTAAACGGAGACTCCCTCTGTAATATAACTGCTGTCCTTAGCTCTCAGGGTCTCCGGTGGTTGTTTTCTAGATTTGTTAAAAAAGTGTACCTCTTATTGTCTTTATCCTACAAGTCATGAATTGGGCAGGATCCCATCTAGCAAACAGAAGCCCTGAAGAGCAAAGCGCAATGAGCCTCTTGTACAGGCGAGAGGAGGCAGGCACAGGACGTCTGCAGCACCGAGTGGACTGATTCGGGCGGAGTTACCCACTGCGGGGACGGAGGGGGCCTGTCAGGCACCAGCGCTCACAGAGCGATGCCGACGGACTTTCCGGGGTGCCGCAACCGCACCTGGGTGGGTGTTAGGTCTTGGTTTGCTGACGTGGGACTTAACACAAGTCACTCCATTCTGGCCTATTGTTTCTTTTTTAACAATTTTAACTCGTGGGTTTGTTGTTGTTGCTGGGGTTTTGTTTTGTTTGTTTTGTTGGTAATTAGTAGAAGCCGGCTGCAGCGAGCTTGGGCCCTGGGCCACACCAGACCGGCTCGTTTCTCACTTTCTGCACTTCTCCTGCTGTATCTATGTATTGATTATGAATTACAGTTAGGCTGTGGGAAGATGGAAGAGAGAAAGAAAGGAAGGAAGAAAGAAAGCCAGCCAGCCAGCCCTGGCATTCATTGTAAAGCAAAACCCAAGCCGAGGACAGGGTGGATTGTTTTCGCCCCACAGACCTTGGATCAGCACCGTCCCTCTCCCCAAGCACTGACGGAGTGCACCAGGGTCGTGTGTGCGTTTGGGCTGCCACATTTGTTCCACACGGCCACGGCCACACGACAGAAATCACATCAATCCTTTCTTTGAAA
This sequence comes from Helogale parvula, assembly GCA_004023845.1. Classification (NCBI taxonomy): domain Eukaryota; kingdom Metazoa; phylum Chordata; class Mammalia; order Carnivora; family Herpestidae; genus Helogale; species Helogale parvula. Next base: position 20,494 of record PJEM01012326.1, on the reverse strand, counting down.
ATAAATTGAAACCTTTTGTAGAACCGACTGTCAGGTTCACTTACGATCACCTCTGCAACAAGGTGAACTGGAGTACATTTAAAAAATTAAGAGTTTTTTTTTAGCAAAAATTGATTCACGCGGGCCGCGCCAAACCAGAGTGGAGAGCGGTGTTCCACGGAGAGGAGCCGGGGTACCTTCTCGCAGAGAACCGGAGGGGGACGGGGCAGGGACCCTCTGCAGAGACTGCGAGGAAGCCAAACAGGGAAGTTACGGATCGCACAGCTCGAAGCCCAGTGGCCATTTGTGACGGGTCGTCCCTGCGTGTCCATCAGCTCGTGTGGGCCGCCAGGGCGTCGGAGCCTCCGCGGGCCAGTGTCCTCCTCCGTGTTCATGATTTTCACGCTTCTCTCTCTTGACTTGGCTGCTTTCTGCTTCTACAAACGGTCCTCCTGGTCTGTACAAGGACTGACGGACCCGTCACCAACGCTCTTCGTATGGATTCTGCTCAGAGACTCATGGGGAAGCGTCAGCGTGAGCCCGTAACACTGACTCGGGCAGATAACCTTTCACCCAACAAAACATGCCACCAACAGTAATCTAAGATTATTAAGTAAAATAGATGTTTTTGGAGTTTATTACTTGGAATAGTTACCACCTTTACGAGACGTAATGGCTCCGTGGGATTCACTTACCTTGTCACCTCGGGACTCCGTGCTGGGACACCTTTGCTGGGTTTGATTTCATAATGTGAGTTCTGCTTTTACAAATGATCTGCTTTTTAAAAAACAAACCCTGGCACTGATGATACTGACTAGCTCACTCGTGTGCTTTGCATAATGGAACGAAAGATCTGCCCTGTGTTAATTTAGTCTCTTTGTTTCATTTGCTCTTTTGCAGGTAAATTTAAAATATTCTTAATCTCAGAGATGAAAAGTGTTTGGGTGACTTCCTAGGAAACTCGCAGACGCTGTCCTGCCCCCGGGAAACGGGCGCAATTCTGTTATCGGAACGCACGTTCAATCCTTCCCTTGAATGGACTAATCAGATTTATCATCAAATAATTGTTTATATTATTTTGCTGATTACCATTCTGTGAGTCCCCTTGAGATAGATATGAATTTTAAATAATTAAGTAAATAAATAAATATCCATTTCATTTAATTAATAGCACTCAAAGCAGCCCATGTAAGGTGCACAAAACTTGAATCGGACGCCTGGGTATAGCTAATAGTATCTATACTTTTATGAAGCAACTACTCAAAACTCCAAGAGGAAAAGCACATCATTTGATTCAGGGAAGAATAAGAAGCCAAGGGTAAGGGGAGCCTCGGTGGCTCTGTCACATGAGCCGCCGACTCCTGATTTTGGCTCAGGTCATGGTCTCACAGTTTGTGAGTTTGAGCCCTACATTGGGCTCTGTGCTCACAGCGTGAAACTGCTTGGGATTCTCTGTCTCCCTCTCTCTCTGCCCCTCCATGCTTCTCCCTCCCCCCCTCCCTCTCTCTCTCTCTCTCTCAAAATAAACAAATCAACTGGAAAAAAAAGAAGCTGGACATAAATATCAAAGGCCTCAAAACTGACAAGATGAGAAAATGGAAATTCTCTGTCGACCATATAAAAACATATGTAACATCTGTTAAAATTATACCAGCAACACGAACATTTCTCAAAAGTAAGTGATTATATTTTAGAACAGAAAAGAAGCATTAAATAGATCAGCATTTGAAACTATAAAGTTATAGGGGCTCCTGGGTGACTTACTGGGTTAAATGTCCGGCTCTTGACCTCCAGGTCACGAGTGCAGCCCCCTGCACTGGGCTCCAGGCTGGGCAGGAGGCCTGCTTTCGTGTACAAATATAAATATAGGCCAGGCCAGGGGCTGTAGAGCCCGCTCGGCCTGGACAGCGAGAGTGGAGGAGGCAGGGGCGGGGCGCTCTGCAGTCCGGCCACGTGTCCGCTGGTCACGCTGACGTACGTTTCCGCAATTAATTTTCAAACCCAATCTTTGAGGCAAAATGAAACTCAGAGACCTTCAGTAACAAGCCCTGTTTCCTGTCAGTTCATAAACAGACCAGGGACCAAGATTCACTGTCAATATCCCAAATGCAAATTCACTGATTTGAACACATATGATGTTTTAACTATTCTGTGGCAAAATAACGTAAAGAAATGCTGAATTCACTCAGTGTACAAAACGATTTTTGCTTCTTAGAACCTGTCTTTTCTCCCTCTTGGGTTATTTCCCTTCAAATGAAACAACAGTGATAGTAGAGTACATTTGTTTATAACGTTTAATCAGTAAATAAAGAAAAATGAAATGGGTGGCCATGCTTTGGTCTTCAAATTTATCAGCCATTATGATCCATTTAAGAATTTTAAGAAGCTCACCTTTAAGAAGGTGCTGTTGTTTAGAATTTCTTGTACTCGTGGTATAAATGATTTCCCAGCTCTATCTCGGTAGACAATATGTTTTTTAGTTATCAGAATGCAAATGTCATAATTATGATTTCCATTTGTTTTCCATGAGTTAAAAAAGAAGATTATACATACCTACCTTTATACGATGAGTCAGAGATTTAAACACACGCCACCCAAACCTACACTCTTGAAATATAAAACAATCCTCAAAATTCTCTGGAGAAAGACCTCAGAAACACTGCATTGGCTTAAGACCACAGTCATATTTTGCAGAAAAATATTTTTAGCTACAAAAAATAATTACCACTTTCTTCTACCTTCTTGGTAGAACCATCTTCTCCTCTTATAAAAATGTCAGGCAATCGGTGAGATTCCTAATCGGAAGATCATGATATTAAATCCATTTTTTAACAAGATAACTGATTCATTTGAAAACAGATTTTTTTTTCCCTAAAAGACAATTTTATAAGTTTTGAATCAGAACATGATTAGCTTGATAATCTTGACCTTTCCTCATATTCTTTTAAAGTTTGAGGAGGTGCACCTGGGGGGCTCAGTCGGTTAAGCCTCCGACTTCGGCTCAGGTCATGATCTCGTGGTCGTGGGTTCGAGCCCCGCGTCGGGCTCTGTGCTGACAGCGAGCTCAGAGCCTGGAGCTGCTTCGGATTCTGTCTCTCTCTCTCTCTCTCTCTCTCTCTCTCTCTCTCTGCGCCTCACTGTTCATGCTCTGTGTCTCTCTGCCTCAAAAATGTAAAGTGTGAGGACACCCTGTGTGTCCTGGCAGTGACAGCCCCTTCCGAAGCACCGTCAGTGGCACAAGTGCCGGCAGACCTGGCTCCGAGTCTCGGCTGTAGTGGCCGGGGGACAGCTCTCGTCACAATTCCTGGGCTCTGGGGCCTCTGCAGCAGCCGTGGATCTGTCTGCTACCCCAGCAGAACCACAATAAGGGCACAGAGAAAATCTGGGGAGTCTCCAGTGAGAGAGAATTCTAGAATGACATACACAAATCCCTTTTCACCTAAGAACGGAATCCAGTCCATCACCTGTGGGACCTCACAGCCCGGAAGGCGCCCCAGCCGGGGGTCGGAGGGCCGGGGGCCCGGAGGGAGACAGGGAGGCGTCCAGGGGGTCTGTTCTGCTCTGGGGGTTTGCCTCTGGTCCTTGTAACTTGTCAAAAATGGGATCTCTGGCCTCCTGCAAAGTCTCTGAGGTCTCCAAGGATGCACTCAGGCGACGTTTCAGCTTAAAAATGAAAAAATGAATTTAATATTCATTTCTTTCCCAAACGTACTCATTTCCATTAAGCCACACCAATTTTGCTTTTGGTCGTCTGTGGAATGTAGGTTGAACTGGAAAATATTTGTGGTTAAGGCGCATGTGATTTTATTGGGATCTTGAGCAGAAGGCCCATTGGGAACGCCTCGGGCGTAAATGTCTCACCAGCCTCGGCCCCTGGAAGTGTCGTCTCCTGTCCTCACCCACCTCCGTCCAGAGACCTAGACTCCCCCACGTGCTGTGGTTCGCCGAGCGGAGCGGGTCACGCAGCTGGACAGACACGTCCGGCCCGGAGCCCCGTTCGGTCGGTTTCCTGCCCGCGGTGCTCCCAGGGCCCTGCCTCCGACGGCGGGGGCCACGTGGCTGCTCTGGGGGCCACGGGCAGGGCTCACACTCCGGTGGAGGCGAGGCCACGGGGCCCCTGGGTGTGGGCCTGCTCTGCAAGGCGAGAGGAAGGCTGGCCTTGGGGCTGAAGGGTGGGGAAGAGCCCGTGAAGCTGGGGGAAGGCGGATTCGATGCGCGGGTCCTGGGAGCCACCGCCTCCCCACACCTGAAAACCTGAACGTCTGATTCGCACCCTCACAGGCCTGGCAGGGGCTTTGTTCCTGGATGCAGAGCAGGGGAGGTGCCAGGCTCCGCATGAGGGCGAGCCCGCCCCTGGGGGTGCTGGGCAGAGGAGACAGAGACCCGGGAAGGGTGAGGGCTGGGGGACGGGAGGCTATGCGCAATCTCTGTGAAACCGCTTGTTGGAGACAATCCCCTCCCATCCTGGGTGGCTGGGGAGGGGCTTGGAGCTGCTAGTGACGCAGGAGGGGACGCACAGGCCTGGTGTCCACACATGCGGGGCCGTGAGGAGCTCGGCCCAGCTCTTGTCTCTGTGCACGGAGGGACCAGCCCTAGCGGGGAGGCCCCCAGGCTGCACCTCGTCTTGCCCTTGGGCTCTGACGCTCTGGGCAGGGGGTGGACGGCCTCAGGAGGGGCGGGCACAGCAAAAGCATGGGTGTGTCCCCAGAAGGCCAGAGTGCTAGCCCTCAGGGACGGTGAATGGGGTCTTATCTGGAAACAGAGTCTTCGCAGATGCGGTCAAGGTAAGATGGGGTCACATGGACCCTAGTCCAACATGACCCAGGTCCATCTAGGGACAGGAGGTCAGGACCTGGGCCCTGGCAGGCAGCCCCCCAGGGGCAGGGGGGAGTCTTCCCAGGGGCTGGGACAGAAGGGGACATGGCGTGTGACAGGCTTACTCCCAACCGCTGGCCTCCTGAACATGAGAGTACAGCCCTCGGTGGTTCCGGACCACGAGGCTTGGGGGGTCTTTGCCCCCACTGCCCCAGGACTCCCAGCAGACATCCCCTCACACGGAGGACTGGAAGGGGGCGCAGGGTGAATCTGCGTGTCCGTGTTCCACACGCCGAGTGCCCCCGCCCCGGCTCTCACAGCCCTCAAATGCTGAGGCGACGGGTATTTCCGTGTGTAGATTCACTTTGTTTTATTTTATTTTACTTTAAATTTTGTTTATTTATTTTGAGAGAGGCAGAGAGTGAGCAGGGGAGGGACAAAGAGACAGAGAGAATCCCAAACAGGCCCCTCGAGGTCCGCACAGAGCCCAACTTGGGGCTCGAACCGACAAACCGGGAGATCATGACCTGAGCTGAAATCAAGTTGGATGCGTAACCGACTACGCCACACAGGAGCCCCTCAATTTGATGTCAAATGTGCGAGACATTAGGAGTGTTATTTTCTGACTTGATTGAACAGAATGTTCTCAGAGCATCCAGACGGTAAAAAACTTAGAACACTGCCGTCCATAGGCTGTCCCGTAACCCTCAGCGGAGGGACTGTTCTGAGCAAACACCTAGACTGTTAGGGACCCTCCCTCCACACCCGAGCTAAGGCCTCAGTGGGGTCAGCGCCCCCCACGCTCCTGCCTCTGGGGTCCTTTATTTTTGAGAGAAAGAGAGAGAGACAGGGACAGAGACAGGGACAGAGGCAGAGCGCAAGTGGGGGAGGGCAGAGAGAGGAAGAGAGGGGATCCAGTGGGGCTGGCTGCCTGGGTCCCACACGCGGACACGGCACCGCTGGGGGTTGGGGCGGGGGTAGCAGGAACTGAGCAGGACGGACTCCCCCTCCCGCTGGAGCTGGGGTGCGGCCTGCCACGTCCCCGCCCCCTCCCAGTACCACGTGCCGGCACCCAGGCCCCGCGTCTTTTCCGGGGCGCCTTTAAGGCCTCCGGGGAACAGAGATCCGTTTGCTGGCTCTTCATGCTTTTTCTATGGCGCGCAGCTTTCCCGGATAATTGTCAGATTGTCGCTGTGGGTGTGGCCCCTCCCCGAGCCGCGGCAGCGTGTCCTCGGTGGTCTGGCGCGGCCCCTCCGAGGCTGGCCGGCGCTGTGGCCCGAGGCCCCGCAGGGCCAGGCAGGGGGCTCCCCCCCGCCGAGCTGTGGCCCCAAATCTGCTGCATCGGCCTCCCCGTTTCCAGCCTTGTCTGTGCATCTTTCTGACGGTTTTCCAACCACCACAGTCAACGCGCATTGTCCCAAAGCTGTGTTCATAGAGGGGCGTCGGGGGACCGGGAGCACAGGTCAGGGCTCCAAAGGGGCTCTGAATCTTTCAGGCAGAGTCTCAAAACATTAGGAGCTGGCGACCCGCAGAATTTGCTGAGAGGCGAGCTGTCGGGCTGCCCGGAGGCGGTGGTGCAGGAGCCTCTGGCCCCGCCACACGTGGCTGGCACCTCCGAGGACTGTCCCGGGGCCGTGACCGCAACGACACGGGCTCCTGGAGGGGCCGTACCTCCTGGGCGCCAACAGACACGTGCGGCCCAGGAGGTCCCCGCCGGCTGGCGGCAGACTTGGTGGTGACCACGGGTGACCATAAATTGTAGGTGTCGTCCATAATCACAGCCTTCGGAGCAGGCGGAGCCGAAGTGTAAATAACCGCGTGCAGGGGGAGAGCGGAGCGCTCGCGCGGCCTGTCCTCCTGGGCACGTGGCCGCCACCACCCCTGCCCCTCCCACGGCACGCGGCGCCCAGCGCTCCTGAGGGCCGTCCTGGAAGAGTGCGATGCCCACTCTGCCAGAGACACAGAGGGAGAGACAGAGATAGAAAGAGACAGAGACAGAGGTGGAGAGACACAGAGGGACTCAGAGACAGAGGGACAAAGAGAGACAGTACAGAGAGAGAGGGAAATAGAGAGAGACAGAGACAGAGAGAAAGACAGAGATAGATGGATGGAGAGAGACAGAGAGAAAAGCCCAGAGACACAGAGAGACACAGAGAGAGGGCAGAAGGAGGAAGCCGTGGGGACGGGCTCCTGGCAGGTCTGCACGTGGGTGCGCGTTGGTCACACGGGGCTCAGGCCTGTGCAGAGTAGCACACATTTCTGGCCGAGTCCCATCGACTGTTTCCGGAACACGGCTTGTCCCCGCCCCAGCCGGGCATGAGAACGTGGTCCCGTCCTCTCCACTGCATCCCTCCCCGTGGGTGAGGACCACCTCGCGTGCTCTTCCCACACACAGCCCCTTCCCTGCCCCGGGGCTCAGCGGGGCCACCCACCGTCCAACTCCGGGGCCGGCATGGCTCTTCCATGTTAACTGTGGAAATACCGCCCGCAGGTGCATCCTCTGACAGAATGGCGAGTCCTGGGAAGAGCCAGCCTCATTGGGGACGGCCCTGCAGTGGGGAGACTGCCGTGCTTTCTCTGGGTCTCCCCCGCCTCCCCAAGGCCACCCCGAGCCCCGCGTGCGGCCAGGATCCTGCTTGGAGAGGGAGAGGCCGCCCGGAGTCTCTTTCTCGGCCCAGCGCGGAGCGGCCAGGACCGAGGTGTCGTCCCAGAGGCGGACTGTGCCCCGCGCCGGGAACGGACGGACAGGAGGCAGGAACCCGGCCGCGCCCTCCGCCCCCCTCCCGCCAGGACCCCAGGTGCGCCGGGCCTCAGGACAGCACAGCCACGGCGCCATTACTGACTATAAACAAAAAGAGAGATATTAAGGGGCAGGAGGAAACGCCAACCCAAACGGATGTGTTTGCTTTTTCCATTTCAATCATCTCGAGTGGAGAAAGGGCAATTACGGCAAACAGCAAAGAAACGAGCTTTTCTTGTAACTGTCCCCCTGATTCGCCGAATCGCGTCCACCCCCCACCGGGACCGGCGCTCCCCGCGGAGGCTCCGGCGCTGCTGGAGCCGGGTGGTCCGGGCCCCGTGGCCCCCAGCGTTCTGGGGGTGGCTGCGTGTGTGGCTGGCAGGGACAATGTGGGTTTGGGGAGTGTGGTTTCATCCACAGAAGAAAATTCCTTTAATCAGGCAGCAGGAATGCTGCTGCACCGGGTGCACCCGGGACCCTCTCCCAAGTCCGCTGCGTCTGGGGGGCTGGGACCCCTCCCCAGGCCCCGCGGGGCCACCATCCCTCCTGCGCAGCTGCGGGCCGGCCACCTGGGTGCACACAGGCTTCCTGGGCGAGCCACACCTGTCGAACCCCCCAGCCCATCAAGTGGGGCTCCAGGCGGTGCCTTCACCCCTCCTTGGCACGTGGGCGCAGGTGGGGTGTGTCTGTCCCCACCGGGCACGGCGTGTCATGGGGACGCGGAGTCTGAACCGCACTTGCGGCGTGTGAGGTCCCCGGGGTACCCTCCGCACAGGGAACGTCACGCTCAAGGCCTGACCCACGGAGAGGCCTAGCGGGGGCAGACCCGCCTCGGATGGGGCAAGTTTATGCCGTCTGCTCCCAGAGCCGTATTGAGGTGGCCGCTGTCGAGTCCAAAACCCTCAGGGCGGCTGGAGGGGTGGCCTGGCGGTCAGGGCCCGGTCACCGCAACCCCTGGGTCGTGGACGGACTTGCTCTCAGCGGCACACATGCATTGTTTCTGTCCCGGGCGGGGCTGCTCCTCAGGAGGGAGGGCTGCCTGGAGGAGGCCGAGAGGGACCCCAGCCCTCACGAGAGGGGACACACGGTCCCAGACAGCGTCACATCCTTCCTAGGGTGAAACTTACTTCTGTACAACTCTTTGATTTGGGGAATATAGGCATGACTGGCTTTTCGGGAAGAGCCTGCCAGGACGTAGGCCCAGGGATAAGAATGACAAAATGGCAGAGAGAAGGGAAAAAGGACTTCCGCCTTTGAAATCACATGGCAACCTGCAGTGCCGTCTGGGTAGATGGAGGGGAGCCAGCGGGCAAGGGTCCCGTCCTGTGAGCACCTTTAAAGAAACACTTGCTTCTCCCAGTGCCGTTGAGCCCAAGAGCGCAGAGGGGTCTGGACCTCTGACCGCCTGCTGCGCCCTGGGGGGCAGGTCCCTGGGGCTCACAGCTGCTCCCCTGCTGTTTGCTCTCTCAGAGACTGAGCTGGGGAAGGATCCTGGGAATACGGGCTCATTTGGTTCAGAGGCAGAACTGGTCATAGAGAAACATCCCGATCTCTTAGACCCAATCTTTGCTCCGTCTGTCTTGCTGATGAAGTTGGTTTCTGGGGAGGCGGGGTGGGAGGCGGGGCGGGCCTCAGGCTGGGCTCCCGTTGACCCTGTGTCCGCCACCATGAGCATGTGAACCGGGGCCCTTGCTGTGGCCCTCACTTCGTCACAGGAGGGAGGGGGACACAGGGGCCTGTTTTCAGCCTGTGTGTCTGTCCGGGAACTTTGAAGGCCCGTCACACCGAGGGCTCCGCGAGGAGGGTTCTCCAAGGGGCCGCATCCCTGAGGGAGGGGCAGCCTGGAGCCACATCGAGGGGTGAGGCGATGCGGGGCTCCCCCACCTCAGAGCGCCCTCCCTGAGACGGGCCGAGATCGGAGGGCGAAGGCGGTCCTGGGTGGGGGCCGCTGGGGCCAGAGGGGAGACGGAGTCCCCAGGTCCTGGGTGCTGAGCCGCTGGGTTGAGCTTTCCTACTTTCCGGCGTCAGCCAGAAACGAGGGGCCGGAGTCCTGTCACCATGCGGGAGGCTCTCCTTTCCTCAGGGTTGCGGTGCCCCGACTTTGCCCGACGGAAGCGGAAGCGCCTGCGGTCACGCCTTCTTCCAGGCTCACAGCCCCAGGGAATCTCTTGTTGGTGCTAATCTAAAGCAAGTTATTTTTACCAGTTATAAAGACAGAAGTTCTTTCTGCAGTGAAAGTTTGCAGTAAAATATCATAGGAGTGAAATCATGTGACGCTCGCCTTCCTCTGACTGACTCCCCGCAGCGCCACCGCGCTATGCAGGCGGCGGGACTGCGTTCCCTCGGTGGCCGAGTGACACTGCGCGTCCTCGCTGTCCGTGCGCGTGGGCTGGGCGCTGTCCGCACTTCGGTCCTTGTCCGCGGCGCTGCGTAAACACCAGGCTGCCCGTGCCCGGAAGGCCCTCCCGCATCCTTTGGAGAAACGCCCAGTAGTGCGATTACTGGATTGTGGGAACTTCTACTTCCCACTCTTTGAGGACCCTCCGCTCGGTTTTCCGGAGCGGCGGCACCCAGTGCGCGTCCCCACAGCGGAGCTCGCGGGCTCCGGCCCCTCCGCGCCCGCCGGCCTCTCCTGCTGCCGGAGTTGTTCATTTCAGCGGCTCTGCCGGGCGTGCAGAGGTGTCTCATGGAGGTTCGGTCTGTGTGTCCCCGAAAGTGATGTCATCGAGGTTCAGTCTGTGTCCCTGATGATGAGTGACGTCATTGAGGTTTGATCTGTGTGTCCCTGACAATGAGTGACATCATCAGGGTTCAGTCTGTGTCCCCGATGATGAGTGACGTGGGGCATCGTTCAGTGCACCTGCCGGCCACCTGCGTGTCTTCTTCATTTTCTGGAGTCTGGACGTGCCATCTGTTGTGCTGTCACATGCCCCAGCCTCCCAGCCGCTGCTCAGGACTCGTCTCAGGACCGTGGGGTGAGGGGTGATGCTTGCCGCGGAGGACCACACAGCCTCACCGACACGTGCTCACAGCCACGGGGCGGGGGGAGTGGCCGGGGGCTTCCCAGAGCTGCCACGGGAAACACCGCAAACCAGCAACGGAAATGCCCTCCTGTGGCTCCGGAGGCTCCAAGCCCGCAGGCAGGCGTCCTCCCTGACAGAGGCCTGTGCGCGCCTCCTCCCCTTCCCAGCGCGCATTCCTGGGCTGGGGACGTGTCACTGCAGCTGCATGGGGGTGGGACACAGTCCCTCCAACAACCTTCCCGATGAAGACACCGAGGGTCAGAGTGTTCAGGACATTCCCACAATCGATGCAGAGCTGGACCCTGACCACAATCATATGGGTGTCATTGTCGCTGCAGGACGCGCCGCGTCTGGTGCTGCGGGCTGCCCGGGTCTGCCAGGCCGCATGCCTCCAGGCTCTGAGCCGTTGCCTGAGTTCCTGTCTTACACGCTCGCCGCTCACTCAAGTGGGCTCAGGGGACGGCGGTCCCCCCAGGCAGGTGGAAGGTATTCAACGCTCCACCTGGAAAGGGAATCTCTTTCTGAGTTCAGGTCTGTGGGGGGCAGGGAGCCTTTGTGGCCATTGCAAAAAGACCCTGGGGGGTGAGGGTGCAGAGGAGAGGCACAGCCCAGCGGGTGGCGGCTCGTGCGGGCCTGTGGCTGGACTCACCTCTGCCTGCCCTCCCGGGGGTGCCTGGTGACTCATGAACTCAGACGCCCACAGTCACGGGGGAGGGGCAGCAACGCCGTCATCACTGAGTGCGAGCCCGCGAGCCCTGCCCACACCCCTGGCCAACCAGCCCCTAACCTGCAAACAGTCACAGACTCGGCACGGAGGGCGTATCACGCGCACATGATCTGATAGTCCTCTGGGGGGTTCTGTGGCGGTTCTTTGTCACCGATCAGAGCCGGACTCTCGGGGCAGACGCTGGGTCATCTCAGGCATGGGCTTCCTGTGTGGTTACAGAAAGACCCTCCCGTCTGGCTCCCGCTGCTCCAGCCCCGCCCCTGCAGGCGCTCTCACCCTGGGGACTGGCTCCTGGGGACTGGCTCCGGTGTGGTCCTGCCCGCACGCCTCGGGCGACCTGCTCCGCTCCCCCCTGACCTGCACAGAGGCCTGGCGTCTGGAAGGAATGGTCGAGAACAGTTCGATGTCTCCTTGTCTGCCGCTTCTCAAGGACATTTCCTTCTCGGAGAACAACTGCGCCTCCCACGCCAGCCCGTCACCATAATGTCACCTCAGACACCTGGGAGTGTGACCCTCCAGGAGATGCCAGGCTGGGGGTCACCATCCCCGTCAGTGCGGACCAGGACGCACTAAGCCCTGACCAGCAAGCTCTCTCCCAGGGCTAGGGGCCCTGAACTGTGTGGGTCACAGCGACAGAAATCTGTTCCCCCCAGATGTGGAGGCCGGGGGCCGAGACGCGGTGTCTGGGACTCGGCGTTCCCTCCGTGCCTCTCCAGCGCCCGGGGGCTCCGGCATCGAGTCCGTTCCTGAGCTTGTGACGCTTCCTGCCAGCTCCGATCTGTCCACACTCGGTTCTCCGGTGGATGAGCTTGAATTCGCTGGGGCCACGGCGGGGCCTTGCCTCCTGCACCTGTGCCCTCCCACACTGCTGTCCCACCGCAGGGCCTGGGCGCCTGGTCCCCTCTGCCTGGCACAGCTTCGCCACTCTGCATGCGGGTGTCAGCCCGAAAGCCCCCTCCTCACAGAGGCCCTTCCTGACCCCCCTGACATCCCCGCCCCCAGGCCCATGGTCCTCAGCCCCGCCATCCATCCCCTCGTGTCTTCTTACAGCACTGACATGGACGCTGGTTCACTGGTGGGTCTGGTTCCTCGTTTTCTCTGTGATGTCGGCTCCTCCAGCGCGGAGCTTTCTGGGCTCCGGCACCGAGACGGGGGCTTGTTTTGGGGGGGCAGATGCTAAGCAGAGAGACCAGGAGCAACGCGGGACGCCGGATCTCTAGCCGCCAGGCGCTCACGGTCCCCGCGTCCTCTGAAGGCACACCTGCCGCTGTCGCGTCTTGCAGCTCAGGCCGCTCAAGTGCTATTATGAGGGAAGTACTTTGAAAATCAGAACGGACTCCTTCAATCTTGATTTTGAGAAGCGGTTCATTCTGTTTGAGAATTTACATGATTGTGAGCTCGGGTTTTATTCCACAAGCCTTAACAAGTGTCACAGACATTCCGCTTTGGGGAGGGGCCAGAACAGCCCTGAAACATGCAGCCTCGCCAGGCTCCGAGAATCTGGGCCCAGGAAGCATGGATCTTCATAGTCCGGGAGGGAAGCGTAGATCTGAATAATCCAGAGGGAAGCGCAGATCTGTGCCCACAGGCGTCCAGGTGAAGTGTCGCTGGCATTTCCCCCAAGGACGGGCACCCCTCAGTCTTCCTGCCTATTGAAACCCTTAGTGACAGAGAAGACTGCGTTGGGTCTGTTGTGACAGCTCCTGCCCCCTCCCCCCTGCAGGCATGACACGTCCCTCCCGCCAGCACGAGGGACGGGCGGTTTGAGGTCTTGAGGGAAATGGATCAGGGCTTGTTCAAGTTCGTGGCCGGGACGCACGGGGCAGCACCGGGCCGGGTGCTTGTTAGGACACCTGCGGGTCCCTCACCCGTGGCCTTTCAGACCTGTGACCCGTGCAGCAAGGACACACAGGGTGGGGATGGTGGCGAGCTGACGGTCACCCCACAACACGGGAACACTCTGTCCCTTCGAGCTGGTCACATGTCGCTGTAAAAAGCACTGTAGATACAAGTACACACCCTGTTACTTAAAACTATGAACTAACAATCTCAGTCATTTTGAATTTCAGACTCGTTACTAGGATTTTGTGAGAGGAAAGAGGTTTTCTGAGGTTTTGGATCCCAGAGTTGGGGCCAGATGACAGTGTCTCCTTTGTCAAGAGAAACCTGGCTCTGCTCTTATTCTACCAAAATATATTTGCCATTCGAACATGTCTGCTTCACCCGTTAGGATGTGGAAGCATCTGCACCACGTCTAAATCAACAGTTGAAAATGGAAACCTCACAGGGAAAAACCGTGGCCCTCGGGCTTACAAGCAGGACTCCGCGTGCCCCCCAGGTTCTGCGTGCTCCCCCCACCTCCCCCCACCCCCCGCCGGTGACACACGCCTTGTAGCCGACCTTTCTCACAAAATTTACTTCGGAAAAGGGATGTTAGGGCTGAGATGTCTGAAGAGCGCTGGGGCTGATGATTTTTGAGGTTGCATTTCGTCCTGAGCTTTGAGCACTTTGGAGTTGTTTCTCGTGTATTCAGTACCAAGGTTTTGTCATTTCCCAGCCACATGTCCACTCTGTCCCTGCGTCAGCCAGCAGCCACGAGGGGAAGCCAGGCCAGCACTGGGCTCTCTGCAGCAGGGGGGGCTCAGCTGCCGGACACGTCTGGCTGCAGGTGCCCCGTGGACAGGCCCGGAGGACGGCGATGGGACGTCCAGTCGCCCGGAATAAACCTCCGGGGACGAAATACACGTTTCCCTTCAGGAAAACACCAGACAGTCCTGTGGCGCTTCGGCCTCTGAGGGCAAAGGTGTACTTTCCACTAGTCAAGGTGAAATGTGTGCTTCTTCATGAAACGAGCTGAGACATGCGAGCTGTGGGGACACGGGAGCGAGCGGGCGGCCCTGTGCGCTGGGCTCCCGGCTGCTGGGACGCAGGGTGGTCCAGAAGCTTCTCCTCCTCCCGCACGTCGGCTGCAGAGGGGGCGGGACCTGCAGACTCCGGTGTGGACAGGGCACAGGGTCCCCGCTGTGAGAGCACTGAATCTGAGAGGGAAGGTCCTCATGCGGCGGTGGCGGCGGAGCTGAGGGGGCGGCCCGGTGTCCGGCTCCAGCACCTCTGATGGCGATGCTGATTTATTTCCTGAATGTCAAAGGATCCCATGGACCTGGGCCAGAGCTGACCTCTGGGGAGTCTGGAATATTCAGAGGACATTGCTGTTTTGTGCTGGCCCTCTTGTCAAAGTTTATTTTTAATCAAAATTTAAAATTATTAAAAACAATCTAATGGCTGGATTTAATGTCTCATCTGCACAAGTTTGCTCAATTCCAGACCAGCCTTTTCCAGCTTCCCCACAGTTTAGCCTTAAAGCACATTTGGCGCCTCTGGAGAGACATGAATTTTTCCTAGACAAGGTTTTTATGGTTTCATTTTGTAACATTTAACTACATGTTTGATGAAGAAACCACAAAACCCCATGAACCTATATGCAATAATGTCAGATGAAATCCACTGATTTTGTTCAAGGTTCAGAATTACCGTATGACTTCAGTCAAAACCATGCAAATTAAGACAAAAGCGAAACTGGAGGACAAATGAACGGTTTGGAAACCACACCAGCTGGTGGGTGGGGGTCTCCCGCGGGGGCCCGCGGCCCGGGACTGACATGCTGCTGCCCCTTCTGGAAGGGCCGGCGTCCCCGGCTGCTGTGGGGCCCACCGCAGGGGCCCAGGCTGCGTTTGGAGAGGACAGAAAATTATCTTTAATAAATATTCCGAGAAGTAGGAAAACCCAGCAGCAGAATTTCCAGATGCGGCTGGAGCACCCTCCCACGGGGGACACGGGCCCCCAGCCTCGTTTCCAAGACATTCGCGTGCGTGCTTTCCGAATGCAACAGCTTGATTGAAAATCTCACCTCCGATGATTAAAACTGCGTTTGCCCAGTGCTGTGGGGAAATGGAAACTGGACCACAGTCTGGTCTCCAAACATTTCAGCCAGAAGGGTTTTCTGGGCACGTCGCCTTCAAATACCCAGCTCGGGGTTGTCACGAAAAATGGGACCATCAGCTCACACAGAGCCTGTAGACACCTGGAAACTGTCACACACCTTTCAGGTCCCAGAGTGAGAAAGGTGGATTTGGACTCAGATTACGCGGGTTAGTAAGCGAGTAGACATTCATTCTTTGCAACGCTCAGGACAACACGCTCTTGCGGCAGAAGCAGGGATGTGGCCAGACCACAGGAGGAGCTCGACTAATCTTAGGTTTAAATTACGTGTTTCAGACCCCCAGGACCCCCGGGCCCCCGGGAGGCATTCTCAGAGATCTCGCACTCTGGCAAGACCGGGGGTCAAGCCTGGCCCAGTGTGTCAGCTTCGCCCTCTCCCTGAGCTCGGAAGCGAGCCCCCCGCCCCCCGCCCTGGCAGTCCCGCTTCCCAGGCCTTCCGCCCCCCTTCCGTGCTCTCAGGAGCCCCATCCCCGGGCGAGGGAGGGGGAGGAAGCAAGAAGCGTTCTTGACATTGCGGAAATGAAGCCACACTGTGTGCTGTTCTCCCTGGCAGAGGGGGGTGGGGAGTAGACCATCCACTGCAGCTTTCGGGGGAGCTGGGGCAGCACACAGCCAGGGGGCTGCTGTCCAGCCAAATGCAACATGTGTGTGCAGGGCAGAGACCAGAAGGCAGCCTGCAGGGCCAGGCTGCTCTGGGCGCACATGGGGGCTGGAGCTCAGGGAGCCCCGGGGTGGCGGCCGCAGGGGCGACACGTGCTGTGTGACGGGTCAGCCCCAGCCCCCACCCCAGGAAGGCTGCTGACTGACGGGCCTGCCAACAGAAGTGGAGAAAGCAGGGCATTCCTCGTGGCTTCACCAGCACCACCCAGAATGCCCTTCTCCGGGGGTCACCCGTGTCGGCTGCCCAGTCCTTCTGGAACAGTGACTCCCGTCTCCTGAGCACGTGCTATGGACGAGGCGCGGCGGCTCTGCTGTGTTCTCAGCGATGCTACAGAAGACGATCGTGTTCACAGATGGGAGCGCAGCCATGTGTCAAGGGCCACGCACAGCCAGGGCGCAGCAGGGCAGCCCACCCTGCTCCCAACCCTGCAGAAAACGTGTGCTTCCAGAGCGTCTCGCCCGCCCAGCCCCTTCCCTGCACCTGCAGACCCAGCGGGCCGGGCTGCCAGAGCGGAACATTACCGGCTGGGCAGCCGGTCAAGAGCAGACTTCATTTCTCCCACTAGTGAGGCTGGAAGTCGGGGACCAACAGGCCGGCAGAGTCGGCGTCCAGTCTGGGCACGCTCCTGGTTCACGGAGCCATCTTCTCGCCGCGTCCTCACATGGGAGCAGGGCGAGGGGCCCCCTGGGTCCCGTGTTTAAGGGCACTGATCCTGTTCTCGAGCAGCCTCACCCCTGACCCAATCACCCCTGAGAGACCCCACCTCTCACCACCGTCACCTTGGGGTCAGGGTGGCAACACCGGGATTCTGGGACCCACAGCCCCTTTCCCTCACGCTGTCGCCTCCTTGTCTCCCCGGGGCCGCAGCCCTCGGGCCAGACACCTCAGTGACCGTTTTCGCCCCCGCTCATCTGTCCTGTCAGCCCCCACCTTTCCTCCGGACTCTGTATCATCACGGCATCTCATCTGCTCTCCGGGGACCCTTCGTGACTTCCTGACTTCGCACTGGTTGCACTCCATGTGCTTGAAATAGGATTCGTATGTAACAAAGTAATAAGTCTAGACGTTCAAGCAATGGCGTCAAGCACGTTGTCCTAGTAAATGTCAAGAAAGAAAACACAAGGAGCCAGACGCACAGTGATGTCACACCCTAGCTGCAAAGTGCTGCTGTAGTGCACGTCCTGGTCCCAAAATAACGTGACCGCCTTGTCTTGCCGACCTGCGATCATCACAGATACCTTCTTAGAGCTCCTCTGACAGCCCTGCACTGACCACCGTGACTGTCTTCTCAGGACAGAGATATCAGCTCGGGGACGGGACTCCAGAGCGGTGCAGAAGGTGTTAATACTCTGGATACTGAAGGACTTAAAACTACAGAATGTAAAGAATGTGTACTCCAATTTTTACAAGTCAACGTTTCAATGGCCACAGTCAAAATACTTTACATCTGTCAACACGCTCAACTACTCTGGCACCTCCTGGGTTCTGTGAGCTATTTAACTGATTACAATCTTGCTATTACTTACCGACAACGTCACGCTCATGCAGCTGATGGGCGGGCTTGGTCTCTGCCGCAGGTGTGCGTTTGCGCCCTGCGCTCCGCGGCCGGATCTCCACTGCACCCTGCTCTCCACGCAGAACGGCCGGCAGCTTACTCCTCCTCGCTACCACCCAGGCCGTCCCAGCATTTAGTTCCTGCGTCCAAGGAGTGACAAACCCAAAAGAAATTTCCAGAAAAGTGAATAGCATAACATTTTTAAATTTAAATTACTTCCTTGTTTTATTAAAATTACGCCGTTACAGTGGTTTTAAATGATACGGGGATGTATCCTCCTCCAAATTCATTGCCAAGAGATCAGCAGAGAACACACATTGGCGACCAGCACGGCTTCCTCCAAACCAGAAATGTGTCCAGGAAACAAGCAGGGCCTGTGGACGCGCTCAGGATTCCGTGCCGTGGCTCCTGGGATCGCCTCCCATCCTGTTCTGTGATGACTAAGGGAGAGCTGAGAAGAAACGACGTTTCACACAAGAAGGGGCGATGTTTGGATGTCTTCTTGCACCGGTCCACTTTACTCCCCGTTATGCTGTTTTCTGGGGACCAGACTGGGAACTAAACAGGGAACCCGACAGGACAGTGTCCAGGGAGGAAGCAGACAGCAGCTCCCGGAGCGGGGCCCTCGGTGCTCAGGTGCCCAGTCAGAGGTGGGGGCCCGCCTCTACCCCAGCGGGGAGCATACTTCGTTTCTGAAATCCTCCCTGGAGGATGTGGAGGGTTAGAGTCTCTATCCGGGTTCCCCGAAGTTGGGGGGGGCTCTACTGTACCAGGAAGGACAGAGTGAGTGGGGGCCCGGTGCCACACCCCAGCCCTCCGCTCCCCGCCCGGGGAGGGGTGGCATGCCCGTGCGAGGTCGCTGGGAGCTGAGCTGCATCCTGATGCAGGACCACCGGCTCCTCACAAGGGAGCGGACGACACCCTTGTGAGGCCTCGCAAGCTCTGCCCTGCGCTGGGGATGCAGGGAGGACAAACACAGGCCCCGCCGTACGGCTGTGCAGCTCCCTGGGCACACGCCACGGAGCGGCTGGGACAGCTGCTGTGATGAAACCACTGCTTCGTGCCTCGGAGAGTGAAACAGCAGCTTCTAATAGAAATGCTGTTTTCATAATACTCTGTCAGAACATGCTCGCCGGCAGCAAGCGGCGGAGCACAGGAACGGAAGTTCAAAAAGCCTCATAAATCACGTTAGACACGCCTGCTTTGGCCGTGCCTGTGGAGAGCCGTTCCAGGTTTGGGCTCGAAGGTCCTTGAGGGGAGGTCAGATTAGGCGAGGAGAGGGCAGGGCCCTTGGGGGGGACGCTTGGAGAGTTGTCCGGCCAGATCCCATCAAGGGTGGCGGGTGGTCCCGGGACTTAGGGCCACGGCGGGACACGTGCCTCCTAACAAGCTGTGATGAGGACAGCGTGGGTGCCCGGCCTGCCCACGGCCCTCGGGGGTGTGAGATTCCAAGCACATGACCACTGAGAACTTTCTCAACTGTCCTGCCTGGACGTCTCCACCCTCCACCAACCAGGCAGGATGAAAGGGCGACACGGGCCATTCCAAGGGCGTGGAAGCACATTCCGGCAGGGCTAAGACCAATTTGTTCAATTTTGCACTGCCGGCCATGCCACTCTGTGTCCCCAAATAGTGTCCTGCTGAGTCACAAGGGGTGGGGTCTCTGCTGGCCTTGGCCACTTGCAGCCAAAACAACAGAGAAGTCACCAAACAGCAAATGCGGTTTCAGCTCCGAGCTCCTGACCGGTCCCCGGAGCTCACCTCTGCTGAGGCTCCAGCACGCGTGAGGGAGCAGACTCCACTCTGGGGTCAGACGCGCCGAGACTGTGTCAGGAGGCCCAAGGAACCGCAGCACTGCCGGGGTCTGGCCTCTTCCCCCGTGGGAGCGTCTTCCCAGAGCAATCATCTGAGACGTCCCCAGCTCCCAGCTCGGCGCTCTGGGCCTCGCCAGCGGGTGAACAACGCAGGCAGAATCGGCGCCTGGGCTTCGGGGAGGGGACGCCACCATCGACGGACGCCGGGCAAGCAGCCGGGGACCAGGGCAGGTGGGAAGAGCCCAGACGCAAACCTGAGGCTGCCTCCTGGGCCCTGGCGTCCCCGCTGCCCACGTGGGCCTCACGCCCCTGCTGCACACACACACCCTCACTTGGCTGCGAAAACCTGCCGCTCGACGAGGCTGCTTCCTGTTTGTGGTCGGGCTGCGTGGGCAAGACGCTGCTCTTACAAACCCACCTCGGTGGGAGGAAGGCAGGCCCCTCCCTCGCCAGCTATGACACGCAGGCAGGTGGCGGGGGCGACACAGACTGTAACTGATTATCCACGAAGTCTGAGACTGGCGACGAGGGGTGCAGAACGGGTCCTCCGCAGGCCGGGCCACCTGCGCTTGGGGACCAGGAGGGTCCGTCACCTGCCTGCGGCACGAGGTACGTTTTCGAGGCTCACAGCCTCTTCCCTTTTCTCACCTGTGAAACACCTCATCCACCTCAGAGGAGCGTCAAGATGCTCAGGGCGAGTGTCCCCCCTGTCACGTGGGGGAGGCCCGTCGCTGTTCTGCTGTCGGGGGAGACAGTGCCTTAGGACAGACCCCCCGCAGAGCCTCCCCGAGAGCAGGTGGCTGAGGAAACCCTAACACCCCCTCTCCCTCCTGGCGGAGCTCGTGCTATGCTCGGCGGGTCAGCGCTCCCGGCGACAGAGCAGCGCTCCTGGTCTCCGGGCCTGACGTGAGCCCGGCAGCAGCGCACCGGCCCCGGCGCCCGACACCCCCCCTCCAGGGAACACAGGCCGGCGGGGCCCGCACGGATTCGCGCACCGGGAGCGGCGGGCGCTCACGCCGCCTGCTGCCGGGTCCCCGCCGGGCTCCTAGGACCCGTCACACACCTTCCCCTGAAGCCCAGCAGCCCGGAGGCCCCCACACTGCCCGGGCCTAGAGAGGGTCACAGGCACCCCGATGCCAACTCACACCGCTCCTCACTCCCCTCCTCACACCCCTCCTCAC
>PJEM01012325.1:0-47808 GCA_004023845.1 Helogale parvula | reverse complement strand
GAGAGAGAGACAGCGTGAGCAGGGGAGGGTCAGAGAGAAAGGGAGACACAGAATCCGAAGTCAGCCTCCAGGCTCTGAGCTAGCTGTCAGCATAGAGCCCGATGCTGGGCTCGAACCCACGAACCATGAGATCATGACCTGAACTGAAGCCGGACACTTACCTGACTGAGCCACCCTGGCGCCCCTAACATTTTATTATTTTAACTTTTTTGATATTACAAAAAATTCTACATGTATGTACTATGTTTATTCTTTGATCACTGTATACCATATTGAGTATAAAACAGTTCCTAAATTGTAGCTGGCTTCTAAATTTTTGTGGTATCTAAGAGTTTTAAAAGAAAATCTGTGCTTACTATAGAAAAAAGCACACAGCAAAAAGTAAGACTATCTTATTAGAATCCAGATTCCTAACTATGTATAAGAAGAAAGTACACCGTTTGTAAATGGATGGACTATTATTTATGTAACTATTGGAGACTAAATGCTCTTTTTAGTTTTTGTTTCTTTTGTTTTGTTAAATAAACAAACATATCTCCTGGAATCTTTGTGGGATGTGTCTGGGAAAATTTAATGGATCTCTTACATCCACTACATGGAAAGTCTTCATTTGAGGACTCTCCAGGTCCAGTTTTGTGTGTGTGTGTTTTTAAAGATTTTATTTTTAAGTAATCTCTACACCCAATGTGGGGCTCGAACTCATAATGCCGTGATCAATACTTGCATGCCCCACCACCTGAGCCAGCCAGGTGCCCCCACCCAGCCCATTTTTTAATCACCCAAGATTCTCTTTCTGTTGGGAAACTTATCTGTAGCCATCACTGCATGGGTCTTAAGTACTCCTGTGTCATTCCAGAATGAACACACAACTCTCCTTAATCTTCTTTAGCAAAGCTGAAATTTGACTGTAATGTTTAATGCAAATTATTTTAGAATCTGGTTAACAATACAAGGGAATTACAGAGAACCTGAGAGCTGACTGATTGTGCCTTCTTCACAGTTCCCTGTTCTCTAGGGCCTCTCGCCACGCTTCTCATGTTGGGATGTGTTCACCATTGCGGAGGGATGAGGCAGAAACCCAGGGAACTTTGACACGTCTTCCTGGAATGTTATTATTAAGTAAGGCTTTGGATTAGAAAGTTAGAACAAAAGGAGATAAGTTATACAAAATTCGCTTGAAGAGGAAAGATACCAGTTTTATCATTGGAATGAGCAAAATAAGTATAATGTGTTAACTCTTTAAATCTGTTATTTACATCTTCATAAAAGATATTTAGACGTCAGTTTTCTCAGGCGTAACTTTCTGATGTTTTGTCTTCTTTGCCTTGGAACTTGGAGTGTGAACATATCTCTTACTCACCTCTAGGGCTACTGGAATGATCAGTACTAAGTTTCTGCCTTCTAGATTGCATAGGGCTTGATATGCCATTGTTTCCTTTCATGTGTAAAATCTTACATACTTTCCCCCCTCCCCAGGTTTGATTTTTGCCAAGCATCAGAAGGAAAACGCCCATCTGAAAATCTTGGTCAGGTGTTATTTGGGGAAAGAATTGAACCTTCACCGTATAAGGTTGGTATTCAGTGTTATATAAAGGTTAATTTAGTTGTTTCTTTCTTTCTCTTTCATTTGTCCTTTTTTCTTTTATTTTTTCCCTTACAGAAAAGCCTAAAATAACTTAGCTATTATAGCTAAAGAGGATTTCATTTCTCTTTTAGCTCTAGGAATATTTTTTAATGGTACAGTTTTGAAGGCTCCCTTTCCTCATGATATGTCCCAGACAAATTTGTCTTAACACACATTCAAGTATCATATTCTAAATGATGAGGTGGGAGCCCAAAGCAGAGTACTCCGCGCCCTGCCTGATGTCACCGAGGGACCAGACCCAGCCTCAGGCATGGGGAGTTGCCCCCGCTGCTCTGGTTCTCCTTGCTCCTTGGGAGAATTCATGCACATTTACCTGTCCCTCTCACCACGTGTGGCACTGCTTGGGCTCCCCACTGGGCGTTTTGGGAAGCTAACCATTCTCTTTTGACCACTAAAAGTATATTTGGAATGTCCTCAGTATATTTTTAGAAACCAAACTAAGCACAATATGAGATACTCTCTTCAATGTATGTACTCTATCATCACCCAGAATTATTCCTTTATTTATTAAAACAATTTTCTAATGTTTATTTTTGAGAGAGAGAGAGCGTACAAGCAAGAGAGGGGCAGAGAGAGAGGGAGACAAAATCTGAAGCAGGCTCCAGGCTCTGAGCTGTCAGCACAGAGCCTGACACAGGGCTTGAATTCATAAACAACGAAATCATGACCTGAGCTGAAGTCGGACACTTAACTGACTGAGCCACCTCGGTGCCGCTATGTATTTATTTTGAGAGAGACAGAGAGACTGCAAATGAGGAAGAGGTGGGGTGGGGGGAGGGAGGGAGGGATGGAGAATCCCAGGCAGACTCCACACTGTTGGGGCAGAGCCCAGCGTGGGACTTGATCCCACAACTGTGAGATCCTGACCTGAGCTGAAATCAAGAGTTGGGTGTTCAACCAACTGAGCCACTCCCGTGCCTCCTAGAATTTTTTTGTCTTTTAAATCTGTAAACACTTAAGCCTATTTTCCTTCCACATTGCGTAGTACCCTGTTCATTTTACACTGTTCTCCTGCTACACAAAGAAAGATGTTCACTCTTCTTTAGAAAAATTAAACTAGTTTATCTTAACAATGTATCACCATATAGAAACTTAAATGGTGCAGAATAATACAAAATGAAAAGTAAATCTGTCTTCCCCCCAGTTTTACATCAGTTTCTTTTCTGACATTTCCCATGTACTTATAAGCATATATAAATAAAATTAGATTTACTTATTTATGATTTAACATATTTTGCACTGTGAATTTTTTCCTGTAAGTCTCTACTTTGGACATCTGTCTGCATTCATTTTAATTGCTGTAACTTGACTCCAGGTTTTCCCCCAGGCTAATTCCTGTCTCAGTGTCTCATCCTTGTCTTCCGCGGCTTAGACGCCATGGTTAGCTTCCTCCTCTGCTTCTCCCGGAGCCCCGCCATCTATTTTCCTCCGCACTCACTGCGCTGTGCGTCTGTCCGGCAAACCCCCACCACCCACCTGACCCTCTCGCGCTGTACTTCACTGTGAAGCACGGGGGAAAGAGGCATAATGTGCAAGTTTAGTCCACATAAGTGTACAGTTGTGCAGTTTTTAGCCATAAGTCCCCTTAAAATAATTATAATTAAAAATTTTCTACCCTGAAGATGCCAGTAATTTAAAATTTTTTCAGATACAGATTTGAAGGCATCTGGGAAGGAAGGAGTTCAAAGTATACGGACATGGGTATTACTGCATGGCTAGCCGATTGTGTATCATCTTAATTGTGTATCACTCCCTGGTGTGACAGTTTGAAAGATTACTATGGAAGTTATTGCATTGTTTTTTATAGTAGAGAGTGACTTTCAGGCATATTTATTAAATTACACAACCTGGGGTGCCTGGGTGGCTCAGTCAGGTAAGTGTCCGGCTTCGGCTCAGGTCATGATTTCACGGTTCGTGGGTTCGAACCCTGTATCAGGCTCTGTGCTGACAGCTAGCTCAGAGCCTGGAGCCTGCTTCAGATTCTGTGTCTCCCTCTCTCTCTGACCCTCCCCTGCTCACGCTGTCTCTTTCTGTCTCTCAAAAATAAAAAAATTAAAACACTAAAAAACATTTTTTAAATTACACAGTTACCTTAAGATATTCCTATATGGTGTCTCATCCCCATCATTCTGTTTAGTCATGGCTTTGCCTTGAGGAAAGATGGAAGGGAAGAGCATCAGTAACCTCTTCAGCCAACTTGAGGGACAGCAGGAGTTTCTCACAGTAAACGGCTCATAGCAGATTGCAGATAAACAGAGGGAAGGCCCTCGGAAGAAGTTTTGTCCCTTTGGGGAAGAATTTAAGGACAAAGTATATCCATAGTAGGTTCACATCCAGGATATATTTATTTACAGGGAAAGACAACTTTGCTTATGCAAAGAGCCCTTCTTTTAGGCCTAGTGCTTCACACATTTAATTTTGAACCAGGAGTTTAGGTAAAATGGAGAAATGTGCATCTCACATTTTATATGAGTTTCCTCGAAGTTTTTAGGATCAAGATCTGTGCTAAAACAAAATCTTTAAGTCCCCTAAGCTTAAAGAGACAGAGCAAGCATTTCTTTTTTTTTTTTATAAAGATGTTTATTTTTTAAGATTTTAAAAAAATGTTTGTTTATTTTTGAAGGAGCGAGAGACAGAGCATGAGCAGGGAAGGGGCAGAGAGAGGGGGAGACACAGAATTTGAAGCAAGCTTCAAGCTCTGAGCTGTCAGCCCAGAGCCTGACACAGGGCTCGAACTCATGAACCGCGAGATCATGACCTGAGCCAAAGTTGGACGCTTAACTGACTGAGCCACCCAGGCACCTCTGAGCACGCATTTCTTAAACTAAGGCATAGGTAAACAGAAACATGGAGCTAAGAGATTAGATTTTTGTCCAAGTCAGCGATAAATGCATTGACCCATACTTTTCAGTATTGATTCTTTGTCCTTTATTTTCATAGAGTTTTGCCTTATTTATTTTTTAATGTTTATTGAGAGAGAGAGAGAGAGAAAGAGAGAGTGGGGGAGGGGCAGAGAGAGAGGGAGACAGAATCTGAAGCAGGCCTCAAGCTCTGCGCTGTCAGCACAGAACCTGACACAGGACTCCAACTCATGAATCACAAGATCATGACTTGAACTGAAGTTGGATGCTTAACCACCTCAGTCCCCCAGGTGCCCCTTATTTTTTTTTTTTATAGTTCATCATCAAGTTGGTTTCCATATAACACCCAGTGCTCTTCCCCGCAAGTGCCCTCCTCCATGTCCATCAGCACCCTTATTTTAGATCCGCAGTAAGAACAATGGTGACAACTAGCAACAAAACAAAACTCCAAATCTGCTTTGCTGTCTTTTATCTATGACTCTGTTGAGGTCAGGAAAACAGAAAGACTGTGTTAGGTGAAGCTGGAGCCACATTCTCATGGTCGTAGAATCTCATCCCAGATCTCACCAGTCATCCTCACTCACCCACTCAGCTAATACATTCCTGCCAGGCCCTGTGGCAGGTGTGGCACGCAGCAGGGACCAGAGACAAAAATCTCTGCCTTCATGTAGCTTATACTCTGATGAGGAGAAGGAAACAGAATGAATTACTAAAATATATAGTGTGTCAGCTGTGATGTAAAAACTATCAAAAATAAATCAGGGAAGGTGAATGAAGAATTGACAGTTTTAAGTGGGTGAGCGGAAGTCTTGCTGAGAAGGTGACATTTGAGCCAAAGACAGGAGGCAAGGAAAGGAGGGAACCATGTGAGTATCTGGGGGGAATGTTCTCTGTGAAGATAGCAACTAATGTCCCTCTGCTAAGATGTGAGCTTGCCTGGGGTGCCGAGGGTGCCGAGGGTGCCGAGAAAGCTTGAGCAAGTGAGCAAGCGAGAAGAGCAGGAGACGAGGGCAAAGAAACAATGGGATCACATCACACCGTGACTCCCGTGCAAGGACTTTGGCCCGTATATCGGAGCAGGATGGCTAACACTGAGAGGAACTGAGTAGGCTGCACTTGTCGCAGGGTGACTAGGGCTGCTGTGTTGAGGAGGCTGTGGGAGAGCAAGCAGAGAAGCCAGGAGACTGGTTAGGAGGCCGCTGCACTGCTGAGATCTGTATGACGTGATAGTAGCTCAGACCACGGGGTGGACGGGGAGATGTCGTGATATGATCGGAATCTCAGTAACTGGCTACGTTTTGAAGGCGGGGTCAGCAAAACAGAAGTTACTAAGGGATGGCGTGTAGGGTGTGGACTTACTGTTTTCTAGAATGGGACAGTCTCTGGGAAGAGCAAGTTCAGGGGGAGTGGGAAATTAGGCATCTAAGTACAGATGTGGAGTAAACACTTCAATATATGTGTCTGACATTTGGAGGAGGAGTTCAGCCTAGACATGTACGTTTGAAAATCATCATCAGTGTATAAATGTTACTTAAAGTCCAGAATTGATGAGATCCCCAGGAGGGTGTGGGTATAGATAATGAAGAGAAGGCTTCCAAGGCTTGAGCCCTGGGGCACTTGGTGCTGCTAGATGAGGAAGACGAGAAGGACTCAGGGAAGGAGACTCCCTCAGAGGTGGGAGGATTACATGACTTAATAAATGCTTATTATTGCGACTAAACATCCTCTGTAGTTTTACTCTTTTCCTTCACAGTTGAACAGAGTTAACTTCCCTAAACCCAGTAAGCATTGGATTGAGGCGTAAGGTTTGCCACTTTTAGTATAACTAGCAATGTCTGTGTCTGCTGAATTTAAGTTTGACACCTGTCCCTCTGATTCCTTCGTATGTGTACTTCTTTTTTTTTTCATTTTCCTCTCTTTAAAAAGGAACATACAAGGTGCATATAACGTTAAGAATATTAAATAATTGCACAGATACTGCTACATTTATAGAAGAAGCAGTGTAGCCGAAACGGAACTCTTGGCTGACAGATGGCAGCAGCGGGCTGCACTTGAAGCACTTGCCTGACCGCTCATGCACCGAACCTGGTGTAGGTGTTTTAATCACGTGCAAACGATTGGACTGCTTAGAAGTGAGACATATGCAAGTTTTTTTTAAACTCCCTGTAATAAAGTTGGAGTTTATTGAATGGCATACAATTACGGACTATATAGTTAGTTTAATAAATTACAGCCTTTAGAAAACTAGGAAATACATTTAAAATTTTTTTAACTTTTTAAAAAAATGTTTTTATTTATTTTTTAGAGAGAAAGAGAGACAGCATGAGCAGGGGAGGGTCAGAGAGAGAAGGAGTCACAGAATCTGAAGACAGGCTCCAGGCTCTGAGCTAGCTGTCAGTACAGAGCCTGACACGGGGCTCGAACTCACAAACTGTGAGATCACGACCTAAGCCGAAGTTGGATGCTTAACTGACTGAGCCACCCAGGCACCCCTAAAAATTTTTTTAATGCTTATAATTTTTGAGAGAGAGAGAGAGACACAGTGCAAGTGGGGGGGGGGCAGAGAGGGGGAGGCCAACATGGGGCTCAAACCCACAAGCTTTACAATTTGACCTAAGCTGAAGTCAGAGGCTTATCCAACTGAGACACTCAGAGGTGCGCTGGAAATATGTCTTTAAAATGAAAACATATGGGTACCTGGGTGGCTCAGTCAATTGAGCATCCGACTTCAGCTCAGGTCACAATCTCTCAGTTTGTGGGTTTAAGCCCCACATCAGGTTCTGTGCTGACAGCTCAGAGCTTGGAGCCTGCTTCAGATTCTGTCTGTCTGTCTCTCTCTCTCTCTCTCTTTCTCTCTGCCCCTCTCCCACTCACACTGTCTCTCAAAAATAAAATTTAAATGTTAAAAAAAAATTTTTTTTATGGGGCGCCTGGGTGGCTCAGTTGGTTAAGCGTCCGGCTTCGGGTCAGGCCATGATCTCATAGTTTGTGGGTTTGAGCCCCATGTTGGGCTCTGTGCTGACAGCTCAGAGCCTGGAGCCTGCTTCAGATTCTGTGTCTCCCTCACTCTCTGACTCTCCCCTGCTTGCACTGTCTCTTAAAAAAAAATAAAGTTAAAAAAAAAAATTTTTTTTTTAGGAGCGCCTGGGTGGCTCAGTTGGTTAAGCGTCCGACTTCAGCTCAGGTCATGATCTCACGGTTCGTGGGTTCGAGCCCTGCATCAGGCTCTGTGCTGACCACTAGCTCAGAGCATGGAGCCTGTCTTCAGATCCTGTGCTCCTTCTTCCTTCTCTCTCTGACCCTTCCCTGCTCACGCTCTCTCTCTCTCTCTCTCTCAAAAATAAATAAAAACATTAAAAATTTTTTGTTTAAATAAAATGACATATGGATCCTGATAAAGTAAACTTACATTATGCAGTATGTTATGAATACCATGATTTTTACACATGAAAGAAGTTGTAGGCTCCAAATTGGAGGAATCCTTCATGTTTTAACTTTTTAAACTATCAATTTTCGTTTAAACCTTATTATTTGTTTCAATTTTATTACTAAATAAGATCCTGAAAATTGGCAGTCTTTTCAAATGTGTATAAAAAGAGAATCGCGTTTACCCTGAGCTTTAGACATGAAATCTGACTTTTTCTTGTGCCATCGCAGTCTGTTACTCACTGCGAGACTGGGTCTCCATTACCTGGCCCATGGGGGTACTTAACCGACATCCCGCCAGTGAACGTACGGGCATGAAAACTTGTCTGCTTATTACTAGAAAGTCTTCAACTCCATAATTTCAAAACATCAGAGGCCATTACTATAGAAAGACTGATGTTCCATTTTGTTCTACATGTGTTTTCCCCCCTTCTAGGATTCATTTATATTTAAAAGGTGAGTGGATTGAAATTTTCAAAAATAAAAATAAAAACTGTTACTTATCAAACAAAAAATTGATTTCGATTTTTAGAGAAGCAGTAAGATTAAAATTTAAATTTGTAATTGAAAAATGAGAAATTTAAAAATATTTATTATCAGTATTAATGCACTGAAGTAATTTGACGAGACTAGTACATTTATCCTACTTACGGCATAGGTGTGAAGGACCTTGATATTTCTTAATTTGCTTCTCACTTTATTTTAATCCAGTTTACATTTAATAAGGAGGAGACCTGCAAGCTTGTCTGTACAAAAACATACCACACAGAGAAAGCGGAAGACAAACAAAAGTTGGAATTCTTGAAAAAAAGCATGTTACTGAATTACCAACATCACTGGTAAGACCTGGAGATTTTGGGCTTTTGGTATTTTACTTTCCTAGATGAAACTTCTGTTCCATTGATTGTATAAATTCATTAATTCTATGACATAGAGCAAATCCATTAATTTCCCTTTTTTGTTGCTAGTCATAGTATGAAGTCTAACTTTTACATGCCAAGGAAGCTAAGCTTGATGGCTTACAGTATCTCCTTTTAACTGCTTAGATTACTGTAATATCTGTTTCTATTGGTCAATAGACCTAGTGCCTAGAGTACTTCCTTTTTTCATGTGTACTTAGCAGACGCATATTTCTGCTTTGGGAAAAGGAAGTGGATCAGTCGTCTAGAAAAAAACCTGTTACTTTATACTTTCAGGCTATAAAAAAGACCGTGGGAAAACAAATTTAACCTTGTTCAATGTTTGGTACATAGCATCTACTTCAAATACAACAGTTATACTTTGAGTAAACTGTTTTTTATACACATGATGTTACATTACATTAACTAGTACCAGTTTATATTGCAATCAAAAAGCAGTTAAACTTATTTTATTTTTGCTTCTAAAATTGACTTGAAAAAATAAAGTAGATTGACTCTTTATACCTAATTCAAATATAGAATATTTTTTAAAGGGTCTAAAGATCCAACATTTGAAATACGATCATTGTTAGTCTTCAAGATTTGCTGACAAATACCTTACTTATTGTTTGTGGGGTCCTAATTTACAAATGTTTGCCTCTTCTAAAAAGTGTAAGGTACTAGAGACATGAACAAGAAGACTGTCTTCATGTACTTCCTCTGGATGTTTATCCTATCAGTATCTCAGGCTCTTTTGCCCAAGCAAGGGAGGTTAGGGACCACTGATCTCAGTTTGACATGTCCAGATCTTGTGGTTCAAATACTATGGTTGGAGGAGCCTGTCATTCTTTCTTGCCCCCTAAAAGTCCTAGGGAGGGGCAGCCTTGGGTCACTTGCCAGTCTGTGAACTAGTCTGTGATTAGGGGAGTTCACTCTGAATGGCCAGACCTGGGTAGAATCGGTTGCAGTCTGCTAAACCTGCCGGGAACAAGTTTCTCATAGCGGGAACCGTTAGAATCAGGAAGGACACTTGCCCGTTACACTTGTGTCGGCTTCTTCTCTCCTGAGCCTCAGTGCAAACAAGAACTTGAAATCTCCTCATTTCTTTGGCACTGTGAGAATGCTCCGTAATTGCTGAATCAGTGTGACTTGGGTACATTTGCTCATTCATAAGTAATTGAAATTTCCCTTGGTGTTTTCAGTTTGCTTCAAGTTGTTCTTAAACAGCCTTCAAAATGCTATCTAATGCTCAGTTCTTAGAGTTTCGTGGTATCCTCATCCACCTCCATTTACTCTAGCAGCTAGTCATTTGTTGACAGAATGAAGGAATGACTTCAGGCCTCCCGGTGGTGTTTAGCTATTTCCTCTACCCTCTGTTCTTGGAACACTGTTGAGAGGCTCCTGAAGATACGAGAAGCACCTCTTCAGTGGCTTCCTCACTTCAGTAAAATACTTAGAAATATTTTTAACTAATTCATGATGCAATTTACATAGGTACTATTTGATGCCAAAATGCATAATAATAATAAACAATTTAATATAGTTTTTGAAGTTAGCTTTAGAATAATGAAACTGATTCAGTAATTTGTGATAGGTTTATCAGTTGCACACTTAAACTATATTCTGCCTAAAAAACTTGAAACTAGCTGGTGAATAATCGTTTTCTTGCTGTATTAGAAGAGTTTATGGAGCACCTACCTGGGGGGCTCAATTAGTTGAGCATCCGACTTCACTCAGGTCATGATCTCGCAGTTTGTGGGTTTGAGCTCCATATCAGGCTCTGTGCTGACAGCTTGGAGCCTGCTTCAAATTCTGTCTTTCTGTCTCTCTCTCCCTCTTCCTCTCCCCCACCCCACCCCCTTGTTCACACTCTATCTCCCTTTCTCTCAAATATCAATAATAAAACATTAAAAAAATTTTTTTGAAGTACATGATTTCAGGTCTGAATCTATTAACAAAACTCTAAGCCATATCACAAATATATCACCTGGAATTGTTGACAATGGGCTTTAGTCTTTATATTTTTCATTTTAATGTTTATTTTTGAAAGAGAGAGAGAAACAGTTTGAGCAAGGGAGGGGCAGAGAGAGAGGGAGACACAGAATCCGAATCAGACTCCAGGCTCTGAGCTATCAGCACAGAGCCCAACACAGAGTTCAAATCCACAAACTGCGAGATCATGACCTGAGCCAAATTCCGATGCTTAACCGACTAAGGCACCCAGGCACCCTTGGGCTTTAGTCTTTAAATCAGTACATTACACATTTGGAAAATGTTGGTTCACATTGATGAATTTAATTAAACCTCAAGTTGAGTGTATTTCTGTCTTTGACTTATTTCAGAAAGTTTTTACAGTGTTGATTTTCAGCATAGATACCAAGAGTTGACGGAGATAAAATAGCATGAACCTTTAGAAATCTGAAAGACCTTTAAAAGTATAGTCTTCTGTTGTGGAATTTTATTATGAATGCAGCACTTCTTAATCACCTTTGCACTGAGACATTTTGGGGCGAGCATAATTATTTTCTAAATTATGAAACAATATATATATATGCCTGTGAAAAACACAAGCAGCACAGGAAAATATTAAATGAAAAGTAAGTATCTTCTACCCCTCTCAGCTTCTTTAATCCTGTTCCCCAGAGGTAGCCCTGGTGTTTCTCACGTGTTCCCAGATAGCTGTGCACATCAGGCAGGTGACAGGAGGGGACCTTTTTAAAATAATGCAACTGAAATACTGTACATGTTATTCTGCAGCTTGCTGATTTCTTTTAAGACAATACGGGCATTTGTCCATGCAAAGCACATCTATAGATCTGTATCTACCTTATTCTTTTCATAATCGTGTAGTCTTACATTCATGAATGAACTGTAGTTCTTCTCCCATGACATTTTTTTTACTTATATCAAACTAAATTAAAAAAAATTTAATGCAGTTTATTGTCTAGTTGGTTTCCATATAACACCCAGTGCTCATCCCAACAAGTGCCCTCCTCCATGCCCATCACCCATTTCCCCCCCTCCCCTCGTCAACCCTCAGCTTGTGCTCAGTATTTAAGAGTCTCTTATTGTTTGCCTCCCTCCCTCCCTCCCTCCCCTTAACTTCTTTTTCCCCTTCCCCTCCCCTGTGGTCCTCTGTTAAGTTTCTCCAGTTCCACATGAGTGAAGACATACCCCAATGACATTTTTAACCATACTGCCTTTTAAATGATTAGAATGACTGAATATTAGCTAATATGCCAACCCATTATAGAGAACAGTTAATTAAAAACAGTTAATTTTCTTATCTAAATTAATGAATATTTTAAATTCTAATTTGGGATGTTAGAACACAATTTGTGGATTTTCTTGGCTTGCTGTGTCCTAAGCTACTTTTTGATTCTTGAGACTAGTGTTTTGATACTGCACCAGGCACCGAGTTCACTTCAGCTATACTCTGCGTGGTTTGTGCTTAGACTTCTTGCCCAAGTTTCCAGGTGTTTGTGACATTTATAAAAGTATAATTATAACTGTAACTAGTTATCATAGTACTTAAATTTTCTAGGTTCATAGCTTATTGGACGGAGAGGAGTGTTGGAAGGTATTTTAGTGTAGTGAGTTCTAATCCGGGATCGCAGCAAGCTAGTAGTGGGGGAGTGTTTTCAAAAATTCAAAATCCTAATAGATAGTGTCAGCGTGCTTGTGTTAAACTACATAGAGTAACTTAGGTGCCAGGCTTCTTTGCTTTTAGCTATGGTTTTCTGATGTATTGTGGTAACAAGAGTTGTTCTGTTCTGATTGGAGACTCTGGGAATTTAATTTATTGGAAAAAAATAGGTGAGGCTTCGTAGAACTGTTTTAAATGGAGTCCATGGAGGTTAGAGGAAAATAATGGAAAGGAGTCCTTGATGGTAAAAAAAAAAAAAATGGGGTCCTGTCATTCAACCTTTATCCTTTTGAGTCCTCCCTTTCGCTGTATCAGATTGAAAATAAGATTTTTAGTATTTTTGGTGTTAATAGTTTAAAAAAATTACTGTTCCCTGGGGCGCCTGCGTGGCTCAGTCAGTTGGGCGTCCGACTTTGGCTCAGTCATGATCTCGCAGGTTGTGAGTTCGAGCCCCGCGTCAGGCTCTGTACTGACAGATCAGAGCCTGGAGCCTGCTTCAGATTCTTTCTCCCCCTCTCTCTGCCCTCTCCAGCTCATGCTCTGTCTCACTCTGTCTCTCATTAATAAATACATGTTAAAAAAATTTTTTTAATTACTACTCCCTAACTTATTAGCAAGGCAGTAATTGAAAATTATATTCTTTTAATTTTATTACATTTATTTCCAAGTATTTGTTGTTTTTTTAAAATGCTTCCTATTACCAGGGAAAGGTTATTGTGTCAAGGCATTATGCACATGATAAACTTAAGATGCTTGCTTTTAAAAAGCCTTAAATTGCTCCTTAATTTCTCATTTTGTAGCTGACACTATAATTTTTATGTAGTACTTTGTCTGCTATCATAGCATAAAGATATTATAATTAATATATTGTATATATTCATTAAATGAATTTCATTCTCTAAAAAAATTAAAGCAATTAACTAATTATTTAAGCTACCAGAAAATCTGAATTATTTATTTTATATAGCATTATTTTATGCTTCTAATATTTTTATAGTCTTTCTATGGGAACTGCTAGCCTGCTGGCTATAATAATAAGCAACTTAATAGTGTAGGTGATTCTAAAATTTGGTATATTGGGTACTATTTAATAGCATTTAAATGTGACGAGACATGTTTTATTAGGTCATTAATGTACACCTTGGGTGCATATAGAATCATAATTTTACTTCCTAAGGCATACATTAATTAACAAATAAAACATGCCCTGGAGTCATCTTATGACTGTAATATAGCTAGTCTATTTTTAGCAGTTTTTTTTAATTTGTATCCTGTGGTGTGCTCTTGGCATTGGGGACCACATGCTCGGACTTCAGTGTGGTTAGACAGTGCTGCAGAACCTTTTTCTTTACCCATTCTTTATTTTTAATCCCTTTTTAAAAAAAAGTTCTTTGTCACTACAGCACTTTAAAATTTTGTTTCTCTAGTTTTATAGCAGCATTTCTTTTAAACGTAAGTTGGATTTACACAATTTTATTAGATAGTACTATAATTTTCACTTTTTCACCTGGCCCTTAAGTTGAATATTTTTCCATCTTGCAGTTATGTTCTTCCCCTTTTTATTGAATTACCTCATAGTAAGGGACATTTGCTTCTATGCTGTTCCATTAAACTGTTCTCAAGGAACTAGATATATTGCTTTGCATCTAATTTAGAGCTTTTGAGTGTTCTGCAGAAGGTAAATTATACTTAACGGGTCTAGATGATGATATTAAATTAGCAGCTGCAGTAAATTAATTTATAAAACTCCCTTTCCTATATACATTTATCGTTTCAAAGAAGCTATAAAGTCTTTTTCTTCACTACAGTGTATCAATATTGGCATAATGCTATTGCTTATGAAATACTACATTTTATCAAAATTCTTTTATTGTAGTTTGAAGGCATTTATAAATATCTAAATTCTGTGAAGTGGTAACACAGCCTTGAACAGTATTTGTTAGTCATGTTTGATGATTTCTAATTTGACTTTTACTTCTGTGCTTAGGATTGTGGATAATATGCCTGTCACGTGGTGTTACGATGTGGAGGATGGGCAGAGGTTCTGTAATCCTGGATTTCCTATTGGCTGTTACATTACGGATAAAGGCCATGCAAAAGATGCCTGTGTGATTAATGTGAGTTCGTGAAAAAAAAACTCTATGCTACTTTTTAAATACATGTTTTTTTTGTAGAAGGATTCAATCTTTACCTGGACAAAATTGGTTACATTCATTGTATGATTTGCATTTCTGAAGCACAATTACTTAGATCTTAAACTTAACCCAGATTAACAATAAATAGATTTGACTCTAGCACTAAAATAATTCAGATTCATTTCAGCATTCACTGAGAGTGTCTGTTATATGCTAAGCACTAGGCTAAGGGCTAGGACTTTGTATGTCTTGATTCTATTAAAAGTTAGACTCATAAATCTTATATATATTTAAAAAAAGATTATTGGAGTGCCAAGAAGACCTCATTATAAACCCATGAAATTTGTATTACAAATTTAAGTCCATAAAATAATGTATTGCAAGAATTTGGTATTATACCATTTCTTAAACGGTAAATGCCTTTATAGCCATTTTTTATATTTAAAAACAATAATAAAAATATTAATATAGAAAGTATTAAAATTATTGGGGATATGTATTAAATTTTATGGAATCCTGATTTAATCTGTTAGTATGCCGAGTAGTATAAGTTAGCATAAGCTTGATCATGAAACTGGTTTGGCTAATGCTTTTGGGAGAGTTGACCACACACACCTAAATAATCTAGGTTGTTGGTTTAGTCTGAAGTTATAAACTTCTATGTTGAAATGTGTAGGATTTAGTATGTTCATAACATGTAATAATTTATTTTGTTTTATTATGTGTGTAAGATAGAAAATAGTAGTTGTGTTCTTTTTAATGGGTATTTATATGTAAGAATTAAAATATTAAAGAAGCATAATTTGTACTCTGCCAATTAATTTTGGCTTTTGGAGAGCTTAAGCTTAAAACTTAAATGTTTTTATGAGGAAGGATTAAAACTCTGTCCTAGCTCAAATTTTCCCACTTGTTGTGCCTCATGTTAAAGTTTTGTTTTGACTCTTGGACAGCCAGTTTTCTACCTTTAAGTTTTGTTCCACAGTCAGAATTCCATGAAAGAGATACATTTTACATCTTCAACCACGTTGACATCAAAATATACTATCATGTTGTTGAAACTGGGTCCATGGGAGCAAGATTAGTGGCTGCCAAACTTGAACCAAAAAGGTAACTCTACAACAAGATAAAAAGTAAATAATGTGGGGATGCCTGATCGCTCAGTCCTCAGTGGGAAGAGCATGTGACTCTTTATCTTGAGGTCATGAATTTGAGCCCGCATTGGGTGTAGAGATTACTTAAAAAATTAATTAAAATAAAGGGGGAGAGGTGCATGCCTGGCTCAGTCAGTGGGGCATGCGACTCCTTATCTCAGTGTCACGAGTTCAAGCCACATTTTGGTTGTAGAACTTACTTTAAAAAACTAAATGAAAATAAAATAGTAAGTAAGTAAATATGAGTGAAATTATTCCCAAAGAATAAATATTTGGGGCCCAGTTAACTTTTTTAAAATCAGTATTCTGGCATTTCAGAATTGATTTTACTAAAACTCCCTTTAGTGTGATTTGTTGCTGAGCTGTGGGTTGTCCAGAGAAACCATACAAAAAAATTTTTTTCCTGTTATGGCAAGTGGTCAAGCCAAGGTGTCTTTGTTTTGTTTTTCAATCAGGAAGTTTTGACAGCTTTTCTGTGTCCCCCTGAACGGAGAACGTGAGTGGTTGGCACAGAGTTCTCTCTTCCAGTGGAAAAGCATTGCCTCCAGTATTTGCAACTTGACTGCTCCTCAGATGCCCAAATGAGCTGATTTTTTAAAGTAATCTCTCCACCCAACATGAGACTGGAACTTACAACCCTGAGGTCAAGAGTTCCATGCTCTAATGAGCGAGCCCACTGGGCGCCCCCTAAGCAGGCTGGTTGGTGCTGTCATTTCTAAAGTCCCCGTGCAGTGCTAGATACCAGAGTGTGACAGGAGCATTGCAAAAGCATGTCTTCAAGATTCAGTATTTTTAGTGTGAAAGTACCTGTCAGTATTTGTGAGTTCCTTTTTTGACTATTTCATTTTTTCAATGAACCCCCATTGAATTAGTCTTTTTCCCATGCTGCTGTTGGTAAAGAAATGCATGCCGTTGTCAGATGGCAGTTAATTTAAACTCCCTCCGTGTTTGTTTTTACTGTTTTAAAGATATTTAATGCTCTTCAAGTATAATGCTTTTAAAAGTTTGTTTCTAATTTTGAGTAACAGTTTCTTACATATACTTAGAACTAAGCCTATTCTATATATGAAACAAATATTTCTACTATTAAAAGTGACATAAATAATTTCACCCTTGACTATCAGTAGCATTATAAAATATGTTTAAAATCTCTATAATATTTACCCCTTGTTTTTTAACTGTACTTTATCAGCATCTTGCCAAAATGTTTCCTCCCACAGCTTTAAACATACCCATACAGATAAACCGGACTGCTCTGGACCCCCCATGGATATAAGTAACAAGGCTTCTGGGGAGATCAAAATTGCCTATACTTATTCTGTTAGCTTCCAGGTGAGTTTGTTTTTATCTCTAGTATTACTCAGAAATTGATTCTAACTTCGTACTACTTAAACTAATTAAAAATATTAATGATTAACCTTGTCAAATAGATAAGCTTTAATGAACTGATTTGGAAGTTTGTCAGTACACCAGGCAACATAATCACCCTAAAATCTAAGTCTCCACTTAAATGAGAAGTATAGTCAATTGGAGAATTGAACCTGATGAAATGTTAAGTCGTAAGAGACACATAGAAAACAAAAGGTAAAAATAGACATAGAGGTCGGTTGGGGCATTTTGGTGACTCGGATAAGCATCCTACTTCAGCTCAGGTCATGATCTCACAGTTCGTGAGTTGGAGCCCTGCCTTGGGCTCTCTGCTGTCAGCATGGAGTCGGCCTCAGATCCTCTTTCCCCTTCTCTCTCTGCCCGTCCTCCACTCATTCCCTCCCCGCCCCCAAAATAAATACGTAAACTTAAAAACAAATCTTTAGTGGGGCCTGGGTGACTCATTCAGTTAAGCGGCTGATGCGTGGTGTCAGCTCAGGTCGTGATCTCACAGCCCTGCATTGAACTCTGT
Source organism: Helogale parvula (assembly GCA_004023845.1). Classification (NCBI taxonomy): domain Eukaryota; kingdom Metazoa; phylum Chordata; class Mammalia; order Carnivora; family Herpestidae; genus Helogale; species Helogale parvula. Next base: position 30,145 of record PJEM01012325.1, on the reverse strand, counting down.
GCTGACAGTGTGTAGCCTGCATGGGATTCTGTCTCTCTCTCTCTGCCCCTCCCATGCACATTCTCTCTCTGCGTCTGTCTCACACTCTCTCTCTCAAAATAAGTAAAGAAACTTAAAAAAATATTTAAGAAAAGGGGGGCATCTGAGTGGCTCAGTCAGTTGAGTGACCAGCTTCGGTTCAGGTCATGATCTCACGGTTTGTGAGTTTGAGCCCCACATGGGCTTGCTGCTGTTAGCACAGAGCCCACTTCAGATGCTCTGTCCCCGTCTCTCTCTGCCACTTCCCTACTGGTGCTCGCTCTCTCAAAAATAAACAAAACTTTAAAAAAGTTAAAAAGAAATAAATGAAAACAAAAGAAAATAGGCACAGAGGGTGGTATGAAAATGTCAAAGATTTATGCAACAAGCATTTGGGAGAGCAACACTATTTTTTCTTCTAAAGTTTATTTTTGAAAGAGAGCAGGAGCATGGGAGGGGCAGACAGAGAGAAGAGAGAGAATTCCAATCAGGCTCCACCGGCATAGAGCCTGACATGGGGCTTAAACCCATGAACTGTGAGATCATGACCTGAGCTGCAACCAAGAGTCGGATGCTTAACACAGCTGAGCCATCCAGGTATCCCAGCAACACTGTTTTTAAGTCTGGATTAGTATAAACTTTAATTGAGAATTTCCTGATGGTAGATGATTTGTATAGGTTCTTAGGGAATCAAGGAAGTGTTTTCATTAATGGAGAAGTTTCTTAAGGAAGAAGTTCATTTTATGAGAATCTTAGGAAGTATTCCACCTCTGTTTTTAATAAACTATCTTGCCAGTTGAATATAGTTGAGATATTTACTCTCCCTATGTAGTGTGTAATTTCGTAAGCCTAGTGCAATAAACACTATGTATTTCCTCTTAGGCAGTAAGAGTTCCTTGTGGGTGACACCTGCCAGCTGCTCAGTGTATCTGAGTTATGACTCTGGTGTCTCAGTGTCGTGGGTAGATGGCATTAAAGAGCGTAAAGAATAAGTTATACCCCTCAATTTTCTGAAAAAAATAAATACAGCTCTAAATTTTTATATCTAGTTAAAATTTAAAGCAAGACTTTTAAAAAAAATACAGGTAACTACGTACTTTTAGGAATTCTCATTTTTATTTGCTGCTTAATCTCACTTTGATTTTCCCCAAAGCTTGAGTTAGAGCTAAACTCCCTTAAACTCCTGACTAAACCAAGTTATTATAATGAGAAATTACATTTGTTAATTGAATGGAAGGTCAGGCTTTGAGTAGAAATGTTTGGATTCTTAACATTCTTTGTCAGCAAATGCTTAACGAGTTTTGTTTTGTTTTTTCCCCCTAGGAAGATAAAAACATCAGGTGGGCTTCTAGATGGGACTATATCCTGGAATCTATGCCTCATACTCACATTCAGTGGTTTAGGTAAGAGTACAGAGTTAGTCACGTTATGCTTTGTGCTTATTCCGTATTTTGTCCCTTTGAATATTACCTTTGCTCTGTAATTTTCTCCAGTTTTTGGATTGGATAGCTTCTGTTCGATCCTGGCTTTAAATCACTGGTTATAAGTCGGTCCAGGCCACCCCGTTTCTTAGAGTCCATTTCTTCATATAGAGTCACCTGCTTCCCAAGACTGTCCCTGAGGATTAAAGGAGATAATGAAACAGAGCATCTGAGCGCCTTACCTGAGATGGGAGAGTGCTCAGACAGAAGCTACTGCTCGTGTTATGTCTACTTATACTTATTCTCTCTTCAAAGCATGATTCAGAATTTCTGTCTGGAAAGCTATTCATGGTGCCACGTCTCCTTTTTCTATTTCGTTGACGCCCTTTTGACACTCATTAATTTATTGAATAGATTTGTCATAATTTCTTGATACAGACCTTTGTTGGTTCTTGCAGCATTGTATTTATATGCGTATAGTGGTTATTTAATAATAATACCCATAGATTAAAAAAAATTCTAGTTTTTGGAGTGCCTGGGTGGCTCAGTAGGTTAAGTGTCTAACTTTGGCTCAGGTTATGATCTCTCAGTTCCTGAGTTCGAGCCCCATGTTGGGCTCTGTGCTGACAGCTCAGAGCCTGGAGCTTGCTTTGGATTCTGTGTCTCCCTCTCTCTGTCTCTTCCACTTATGCTTTCACTCTTTCCTCTCTCTCCTATCTCTGTCTCTAAATAAACATTTAAAAAATTCTACTTCTTAACAAATTATGATAAGATTATTATGATAATTATATAAAATTCTGTATCCACTAGAAAGACACATAGCAGAGCACAGCTCATTGAATCCGTTGGATTTTAGGCCAAATTTTTATTTTGATCAGTGCTGTTGTAATGTGCCTGAATAAACGTTTTGAAAAGGAAATGAAGCTACGCGTTAATCCTGACATGCTTATTCCTACAGTATCATGAATTCCCTGGTCATTGTCCTCTTCTTGTCTGGAATGGTGGCTATGATTATGCTACGGACGCTGCATAAAGATATTGCCAGGTATAATCAGATGGATTCTACGGTGAGTGAAACACCTGAACTATTCTCTGATCTGCTGAGGAGAGTCCTTATTTTATTCTTTGGAAAAAGTTAATAGCTTTAGACATAATCTGCTTCTAAAACATTCTTCTCAAAAGTTATCCTGAATTCACATTTTCAAATAAGAAAATGATCCTAAAGAATTGGTATTCTCTAGGGGCGCCCGGGTGGCTCAGTCAGTTAAGCATTGACTTCGGCTCAGGTCATGATCTCGCGATTCGTGGGTTCGAGCCCCGTGTTGGGCTCCGTGCTGACAGCTCAGAGCCTGGAGCCTGCTTCAGATTCTGTGTATGTCTTTCACTGCCCTTCCCCACTCGTACTTTGTGTCTCTCTTGCTCTTCAAAAATAAATTAAAAAAGAAACATTAAAAAACAGTTCTCTAGAGTTCTTCTCTGGAAACTTAGTCACTCTGCCCTCAGAGCTGCTCTCAGCTCCAGTCCTGAGCCTCTATTCACGGATGTCCTGTCAGCAATCTCGACCTCCATTCCCAGCACGCTCCCCGCTGGTGACACAGCAAAGCTGAGTGGAGTAGCCCCCAGGCAGTTTTTATTGGTGTGTATTTAATTTCCCAAAATTAATTTTAACTGAATTTTATCATTTCAACCTTTTAGTATATTCAAAGTAATTTAATGTCCCAACCTCATTCATTCTCAAAGCATACTTATTTTTATTTTTACTATTTTAGAGAGAGAGTGTGTCTGAGCAGGGCACAGGGACAGAGGGGGAGACAAAGAATCCTAAGCAGGCCCCATACTCAGCTCAGAGCCCAATCCCCCAACCCTGCGATCGTGACCAAAGTTGAAATCTAAGAGTTGGACGCTCGACCGACTGAGCCAGCGACGCACCATCTCAAGACATTTCAAACTGGGGACATCTCGTGGCTCAGTTAAGTGTCCAATTCTTAGTTTCGGCTGAGGTCATGATCTCACAGTTTGTGAGTTTGAGCCCCATGTTGGGCTCTTTGATGACAACGCAGAGCCTGCTTGGGGTCCTTTGTCCCTCTCTCCCTGCCCTTCCCTCACTCATGTGTTCACTCTCTGCCTCTCTGTCTCTCCCTCAAAATAAGTATAAACTTGAAAAAAAATTTTTTAGTTGTATAATGTTTTATATTTTCTACTTCTTCATTTTATAGCAACTCTCTAATAAAATTTCCACAAGAATCACAGTGACTTGTAATGTATACAAAAAACTCAGATTTTATGTTTTCTTTTTCCTGCTTCCTTGTCTTTTTCTTCTCAACTTTTCTGTCCTATTCTAATTAGAAAAAGAACATATTAATGTTCATAATCTTTTTAGCATTTCTTCCCTAAAGTCTCTTTTCCATTATTTTTATTGGTTATTAAATATTTTATTAAAACAATTTCAAAATACTCTTTCATAATTGGCAATTCAAATGATTGCTCAGCTAATGGTATTTTTTCCTTAATTTGTACAGAGGTGCTATGGGATACAGGCTGGGGGGACCCTGCTTCCGCCCTTTCCTCTCCCATTCCTTTTTCCCCCTGACTGTAACAGGCAGAACGACTCAGTCAGACGTCACCCAGATTGCTTCCCTCCTGACCACAGCCCTCCAATAGCTTCCCAGTTCACTCGGCGTGAAAGCCAGGGTCCTCACAGGGGCTGGTGTTGGCTTGTGTTGAAATATTTTAGAAGTAGAGCTGAAGACTTGTTAGAGAACTGTGTTCAAGGTGTGGGGAAAGGGAGGGATCGAGGAGGATTCCAGGGTTTGGGGGACTGACTGGCTGGCAAGTTGAGGGTTGGGGGGCGGCCTGCAGAAAGAGCAAGTGCAGGTGGGGGAGAAGATCCATCCAGCTGTGGAGGATTCTGTCCGGGATGCTTGTTGAGTAACCAGGCAGAGCTGCTGAGGCAGTTGTGTGTGTGTGTCCCGGGATGAGGGCAGCAGTCAGGGCTGGCGGCACGAGCTGCTTCGTGCGCTCACAGCTAAGCCTACTGTCGCCGCAAAGTAGCCGTGGAGACTGATACCATTTGCTCATTTTGGAGATTGATAGATATAGACGGGAAAGGGGTGTGAGTGAAAATGAAGTCCTCGGGTTGGATCATAAAGCGTGTCTAGAACTAGGTAAGTGTCACCTTACCTTTGTATTTCTCTTTAAAGTTTCTCAATGACTGTATTTATAGAACTTAACGTACAACATTCCTTTAAAAACAGTTCAAGGAAACTAAAGCTCTGTGAGTCAAACTTTATAACATAAATTGAGATCAATATTAACATTTGCAAATTTAAAAATTTTGTCTGTGTCAGCATATTCCCCAGTGAACAAACTGTGCAGCTGTCTGGTGAGACCACATGTCAGTTAAACAAGTCCCCCCCCTTGCAGGAGGACGCCCAGGAAGAATTTGGCTGGAAACTGGTTCATGGTGATATTTTCCGTCCTCCAAGAAAAGGGATGCTGCTGTCAGTCTTTCTGGGATCAGGGACACAGATTTTAATTATGACTTTCGTGACTCTATGTAAGTATTAAGTGAAGATTAAAAGATAGACAATTCATTAACATATGTTTGCATGTGTATGTGATCCTGTTAACTATTTTTCTACATTAAATCGATGATTTTAGGGGCGCCTGGGTGGCTCAGTCGGTTAAGCGTTCGGCTTCGGCTCAGGTCATGATCTCCTGGTTCATGAGTTCGAGCCCCGTGTCAGGCTCTGTGCTGACAGCTACCTCAGAGCCTGGAGCCTGCTTCAGATTCTGTGTCTCCCTCTCTCTCTCTGACCCTCCTCTGCTCAGGCTGTCTCTATTTCTCAAAAATAAATAAAAAACATTTAAAAAAATAAAAAATAAGTAAATAAATCGATTTTAGGTCAATGATATTGAACTGCAAAATCTGTAAAAAAAAAAAATACTTTTTAAAATAATTATTAGAAAACCAGTTTTCCTGAGTAAAGTAGTTACACTAGATTATATCTAAGAATACTTTTGGCTTTTAAATCTGTGTACTCTGGCCATACGTGGTTTGTGGCAGGGTTAGCTGTGCTGGAAAACTGACTTCCTGTCTCCCTTTGTCACGGAGTCAGAGCTGGAGGTGTCTAGGTACCTGAAGCCATCTGGTTCTGAGTACGGGTGGCTTGGAACCAGGGTCATGTATGTTTGACTGTCCCACACCACCTGGAGCAGTAGGATCAGGATTCTAAGATGTTCCTGACTTCCACTGAGAGACCAAAAGAAAAAGAGGGGCTACGGCAAGAAACTTGGAAGGATTTAGGAAGCAGGAACTTTCCTTCTCTAGCATTTTTCCGAAGACATCTTCCCACACAGAAAACAGCTCCTCCTTATGCCACCTGAAAATCCTCAGAAGTGTTATTACTTAAATGTTTGTCAAATAGGACAAGCTTTTTTGGATTTTGTTTGGGGGGGGGGTTGTTTATTTTTGAGAAAGAGAGGGAGGGAGACAGAGGCTCCAAAACTCTGCGCTGAGAGTGCAGAGCCTGATGCGGGGCTCGAACCCATGAACCATGAGACCATGACCTGAGCCAAAGTCAGACACTTTGGCTGAGTCACCCAGGAGCCCCTAGGACAAGCTTTTTTTTTTTTTTTTTTTTTTTACACAAAACAGCTTCTTCCCGACCCCTTAGAGTTCTTGACTAGCCTCGCAATACAGTATTTGCAAAGTTTTTCCTAATTGTGAGAGAAAAAATGCTCATGGAGTTTTCTAAATTTTGCTTTTATTTCCCTTATGTTTGCTTTATTGGTCCTTCTGATGGACAGTAACAAATGAATTTTCCCTATAAATACATAAATGAAATAAATGAATTATTACTGCAAATTCAGAAACTACTGACCTTTTAATAATTTTTTAATATGATTTATTGTCAAATTGGCTAACATACTGTGTGTACAGCGTGCTCTTGGTTTTGGGGGTAGATTCCCATGATTCATCACTTACAGACAGCACATACATACAACATACATACAAACAACCGTGAGAGTACACGAGTGGGAGAGGGGTAGGGGAGAGGGAGAGAGAATCTTAGGCTCCATGCCCAGCAAGGAGCCCAACATGGGCATCGATCTCATGACTGAAATTAAGACCTGAGCTGAAACCAAGAGTAGGATATAATCAACTGAGCCACCAGGCACTCCTAATAATTTTTTAATGAACATTTGTTCTTATGTTTGATTGCATATTAAATATGTAATGCTAAAGTCATTTTATGTAGTAAAATTGTTCCAAATTCTTATGATGGAACTAACTATATAAATGCTTTACAAAGAGGATTCACACTCCCAAATGTCTGGCACCTGAATAAGTTTGAGAACCTAGAGGTATACATCACTTTGAAGCCTAACCTGACAATTAACTAGAACTAGTATCTTTACTTAGATAAAGAGATGCAACTGTAGTGGGTAGGGCTAGAATTCTAGCCTTAAGTGGGTCCTGCTGGAGAGGGTAGGTTGGGAGAAGGCATCATGACAGAGGTTTGGGCACAGCCAGAGGATCGCGGGAAAGCTAGTTGGGGATCACTAGATCCCCAGAGAGCCAGGGTACAGCTGGAGCAGAATGGGTGCTTTGTTTCTTGAAAATTTTATTGTGAGTTGCCTTCTAGCATCATCTGCTCTTTGCTGGAGTCTGCTAGAAAGTGAACTTGTAAGGAAGGAAAGTTTCAGAGTGCCTAGGGATCATTTTCCTTAAATGCTTAAATATGAACTTTCTCCTTCAGAACAGTCCACTTCTCAGTCTTGTGGGGAATGGGGGGGGATGCATTTTGGTTGAAAATCTGATCGATTTCTTGCTGATCATCAGCTCCTAGTCTTGCCCCTTGGTTGGTGCTGATAAGAAGGTGTGGGTGGACATGCGGTTGATTATGTGCTCCTCAGAGAAATACTTGCTCCTGGGGTTAGAAGCCACGCGAATTTCTTTCTGAGAAAAGTCTTAACTTCTGAATCCCAGCTTAAATCCAGGAATCTCTACAAATATAAGATAGCGTTTTTATTCTTATTAGGTAGGCTATGTAAGGAAGAAAAATTAAACAAATCAACTAAATATGGGGAGAAGCAAGAATTTCCCCGAGTCAGTGACCAGGTCCTTGAGTAACTTGTGTTCAGAAAGCTAATGGTACTATGAAATCTTTTTTGTTTTATTCATTGATTAGATTCTATCTTGTCTCTTGTGCTTGAATGTTACATTTCTCACTCCAGAGGGCACAGTATTATTTTTAAAGGGGGAGTATTTCATGTTGGGAATGTCTGTATTAATTTTAATGTTTATTTTTTTACTTTTATGATTTTGAGAGAGATATAGAGTGTGAGTAGGGGAGGGGGCTGAGAGAGAAAGACACAGAATCTGAAGCAGGCTCCAGGCTCTGAGCTGTCAACATAGAGCCCAACTTGGGCTCTGAACGCATCAACTGCAAGTTCATGGCCTGAGCCAAAGTTGGACGCCTAACCAACTGAGCCACCCAGGCGCCTCATATTAATTTTAAAATATCAGAAGAGCTGAAAGCACTCATGAGCATCCAGTCAGCCTTCCCTGATAACAGGAAAGGTGGGGTCTTATGGATCCTACAAGAAGCATCCAAAGTAAAGGTTGCTTTATTTATGATCCTGTTAATGTAGTGCCTTAAAATAGTGCTAAGATCTAGGGCGGCCGTAGGTAAGATCGTGCATTCATGAAATTGTATTTGGTTTCTTATTTAGAAAATGAAAGGGGTCTTCTGTCACTTAACAAGGGAAACAGTAATAAAATTTGTAACTTAAAATTGCTTATTTTTTAGTTTTTGCTTGCCTGGGATTTTTGTCACCAGCCAACAGAGGAGCACTGATGACTTGCGCCGTGGTCCTGTGGGTGCTGCTGGGCACTCCTGCGGGCTATGTTGCTGCCAGATTTTATAAGTGTAAGTAAAAGCCACCCTGACTGTCAGGTCAGGAACCTACTCTGCTACATCACTGCATCTGTTCTTGAAACAATGTGTATTATAGGTGTGCATCTTTATTTAAAAGAAACTTGGGAAGTGAGTGGCCATCCCTAGATTTATTTGTTAAAAATGTTTCTACAGTGAGGTAAGCACATGTAGGTGTTGCTTATCCACCATCCCCTCTGTCCTTTTTCTTTTATGTTTTGACAAAAGAGATGTGACTGAAAAACTTAGACTTGCTATATTCATAGAAATATATAGACTCATAAAGGAAGAAAGTATACTTATGACTATCATTAATTTATTAACTAAAACAAATAATACATATAGTAACACCTTTTCTTACATAAGAGAGGTTGTGCTTATAATTATATCAATTTAATATTTAGAAAAATAGACTACTTAAACTAAGATCGCACTATTTTAAAGAGCCCTGAAGTAGTTTAATTTGCTTTTGTAATGTAATTAGTTGTAATCTCTTGTATTCTTGCTTTCTAAAAGAAAAACAAAGTTCGGTGGAAAAAAGCTGCAGGGCCACAGAGTAAGGAAGGGGTGTGACTAGATGATTAGAAGCAGCAGCTTTGCTAGGGGCAGTGAATGTTGCTGTTTCCTGTGGAATCCTGAAGTCTATCAAGATGGTCTCCTAGTTAATCTGTAATTTAAAGTGACAGGGAGGAGGTAAAAAAGAAACCTATTCTGAAAACTGTAAGATACTGATGAGAGAAACTGAAGATAATGGAAAGATATATACCATGCTCATGGATTAGAAGAAGTAATATTGCTAAAATACACTACTGAAAGCAGTCTGCTAATTCAGTGCAATTCTTATCAAAATACTAAGAGTATTTTTCATAGAACTAGAAAAAATAAGCCTAAAATTTGTATGGAATCATAAAAGACCCTGAATATTCAAAGCAATCAGGAGAAAGAACAAAACTAGAGGTATCACAATCCAAGATTTCAAGATACATCAGAAAGCTGTACCAGTTAAAACAGTAGGATACTGGCACAAAAATAAACACATAGATCAGTGGAACAGGATAGCCCAGAAATAAACTCACAGTGATATGGTCAATTTATCTGCAACAATGAGGCAAGAATATATAATGGGGAAAGAAGACAGTCTCTTTAAAAAGTGGTGCTGAGGAAACCGGACTACCTTCTTGCACCAAACACGGAAGTAAGCTAACATGGATTAAAGACCTAACGTGAGACCTAAAACCACAAAATTCGTAGAAGAGAGAATGCAGGCAAGTAATCTCTGATATTAGCCTTAGTGGCATATTTATGTTGTTTCCCCTGCCATTGCTCAGGCAGGGAAATAATAGCAAAAATAAAACTATTGGAACTCTACCAAAATAAATATTATTGTCTATTTGCACAGTAAAACCCAAATATCTTGTATGATTTCGCTTACGTAGAGTCTAAAAAACAGAACAAACAAAAAAACGGACCCTTAAATACAGAGAACAAATTGGTGATTGCCAGAAGGGAGGTTGTTGGGGAGATGGGTGAAATAGATGAAAAGGGATGAAGATGTACAGACTTTCAGTTGTAAAATAAGTGTTTCACAGAGGTGAAAACTACAGTACAGGGAATGTGGCGAGTAATACGTTGTGTGGTGACAGATGGTGACTACGCTCTGTCGTGGTGAACGTTGAGTAATACGGGGAATCAGTATGCTGTGCACCTGAGTCTAATACCACATTGTGTCAGTTACACATCAGTGATAAGTTGGGGGGGAGTGCCCACCATAAACAAAACCAAACAAAAGCAGAAGATGGGACAGAACTACAGTTGATGTGAAGAAGGTTTGCGGTAAAACACAGGATACGTAGGCAGCCTTAGAAGTGAGGTTGGCTAGACTCAACTCCAAGTAGAAATATTCGTTAGACTTTGCCAGGGACAGTGCTCTCCTGAAAATGAGATGTCCTATACGTTTATGTGTCTGTGTTTTACTTTTTGTGTGTTTTGTCCAAGTTTTTTTCTTTGCGTCCTTTCCTAAAGGGCAGAGGGTTGCGGGTGTCATTTGTCATTTAACACATCTGAGCTGAGCCGTAGTTGGACCCCTGCCTGAGGACCTCCCTGCTTCCTGCTCCCTGTCCTGAACGCTCCAGCCCATGCTCCCTCCCAGCCCAGACGCAGCCCCTCTTTAACTCCTGCTCCGTCCTTCAGGCCCCACAGCTGCACGTGGATCAGGCAGAACATTCCAAGAGGTGCTGGCATGTGGCCCCCAGTCAAAGTACTTCATTTTATAGAATCATTGCTAATATTTCAAAAAATATTATTTGAATTTTGATTGGAATTGTATTAAACCCTGAGTTAATAATTTCATAATAGTCTCTTTATCAGTAATGCTCCGAAATCAAATCTCCTATACTTAATTTGTCATTTTGTTTTAGGGCAAATGGTACTTGCTTATAAACTATTGAAACTTTTCTAAGAAACCAGAGCTGCTCTCCCACCTCAGCCAGTTTCATCTCCAGCTTTTAAACTGGAAGCAAAAGAGTTCTTTCATTTTTTAACTCTATGTTCTTTGAAAGAAAATGTTAAGTGGGGAAAAGAAATTAGAGAGGGGCAAAGCAAATGAAAAAGTTCATAAGCAAATTTGTTCTATCGAGTGACCATAACTGTCCTACTCTTCTCAGTCGCCTGATCTGACGCACCCAAGCCCCACCCCCACGTCTGGCCCCTCCCAGAAACTGCAGTGCTGCACGAATCCTGGAGATTTAGGCCTGCTGCGTTGCACTTGAGGCTTGCGGGTTCCTAGTTGTATAATGTATTTTGAAACTGGCCACAAGGGAAGGGAGAGTCCTCAGTATGCCCTTTCTCTACCCAGTCCTGTGGATGGAAACTGGCCTAGAACTTAAGGATTTGTTTTATTCTGAAGTAAAAAGATTGGAAAAGAAGTGGTCTGGATGACCTTCCTCTGATACTAGATTTATGCTGAAGCAAACATCTTGAGAGCAGGGTTTATCCAGCCGAGTCCTGTGATGTGCACCTCTGGTCTGGTTCACTTAGGGAATACCACATCGTTTGCTGGTGGGGTTTTCTAGGAGTGGTACCCAGTGCTGCCTGGAAATTTGTTTAATGCCAGACATATATGGTTATTTTGTTTGCTCTGAAGAAAAGTCTGTATGTTATACCAGTTTGTTTTCTTCCACAGCCTTTGGAGGTGAGAAGTGGAAAACAAACGTTTTATTGACATCATTTCTGTGTCCTGGGTAAGTGAACGTTTCAGTAGTAATTTTCTTACACAGTCATATTTTAATTCCCAGATTTTCAGTCTCTTAGCTCGTATTCTGTCTCTAAACCTTGTACACTAGAAAATGTATTTAATTTTTTAAAAAGGGATAAAAAATGAATGTTTAATAAATGGTTGCAGAACGACTTCTTCCTGCTGTATCTGGAAAAAGTATCTGTGGACATAAGAAATTTGTAGATTGCTTTTCTTCAAAGTTTATTTCTTAGTCTGTGTAAGTTGGTCTGGCATGTAAGGCTGCACTGAAAGCATTTGATTTAATCACAAGCCAGTGTTTTCACTTGCAGATTATTCAGGCAAGCAAACATTTTCAGACTTCTATCAAAACTGTTGCCACTATTAAGCAACCTAAGTGTCCACTGATAGATGAACGGGGTAGAGAAGATGCGGTGACACACGTATATACACACAATGGAGTATTACTCAGCCATAAAAAGAAAGAATGAGGTCTTGCCATTTGTGACATCATGGGTGGACCTAGTGCTAAGTGAAATAAGTCTGAGAAAGACGAATACCGTGTGATCTCACTCATATGTGGAATCTAAAAACAAATGGACAAACAAAACAGAAGTAGACTCATAAATGTAGAGAACAAATTGGTGGATGCCAGAGGGGAGAGTTGGGGAAGGGGATGGGCAAAGTAGGTCAAGAGCATTAAGAGTTACAAACTACCACGTGTAAAATAAATTAAGTGATAGAGGTGAAAAGCAGAGCCAAAGGAATGTAGTCAGTCACACTGTACTCACAGTGTGCTGTAACACAGGCTGACTTGACTTACCGTGGTGAGCGCTGAGTGCTGGAGACATTGTCAAACCACCGTGTTGTACACCTGAAGCTAATAGAACATTGTATGTCAACTAGCAAAGATAAAGAGTTGTTTTAAAGTATTGTCACGTTATTTAGAGTTTATTCCATTAAATAGAATGATATATAGCAAACAAATTTTTTAAATGACCGTCACAGTAAAGAAAGAAAGAAAGAACTGTGACCCTTTGGAAGATAGCTTTTGATATCAAGTATCTGGTTGGTGTCTGGTCCGAGAAATAGAACCCACTTTTTCCCCCAGTTCCCAGATTTCTGGTGGACGGGAACCAGCCTCTGAGCAGTCAGCAACAATAATGAAAGCCAGCGGTTAAATCTAGAAGCCAGCCATTCCATTTGCAGGCCAGGAATGAGAGAGTAACAATAGTTGCATTGTTTATACATGTTTGGGGTAAATATTCCCTCAAATAATTACCTCCATTGAAGAATGACATGATTCTCAACCAATCATGATGCATTCAGATTTATTTATTTATTTATTCATTCATTCATTCATTCTAGAAAGAGGGTGAGCAGGGGAGAGGGGCAGAGAGAGAATCTTTTTTTTTTTTTTTAATGTTTGTTTATTTTTGAGAGAGACAGGGACAGACAGAGCACACGTGGGGGAGGAGCACAGACAGGGAGGTGCAGAATCCGAAGCAGGCTCCGAGCTCTGAGCTGTCAGCACAGAGCTCGATGTGGGGCTCAAACTCGGGAGCTGTGAGATCATGATCTCAGCTGAAGTCAGATGTTTAACTGAGTGAACCATTCAGGCTCCTCAAGAAAGAGAGAATCTTCAGCAGGCTTCTCAGCACAAAGCCAGACCCTGGCATCATGACCTGATCCAAAATCAAGAGTCAGATACTTAACCGACCGAGGCACCTAGGCACCCCGATGTATTCAGATTTTTATGATTTTTTGAAGCCAAATCATGTCGTCTTTTCCTGTCAACTAGAGAAGTATTCCTTCTATAAGACAAGTCAGCTGTGATTTCCTTCAGAATCTTGCCTTTCAGACATTCCTCCTACTCTGGCATCCTCTATTTCTCAGTGTTCTGTTCATGTGTTTCATCATCTTTCCTACAAATGTCCTTAGGCTCCCAAATCCTAAAAGGAGCTTCCCATAAACATCTTCCCTTCTACTATCTTCTTTCTTTCACATTCCCAACAACCTGCCTTGAAAAAATACTCTGTGCTCCTTTATTCTCGTTTTCTTCTCAGAACACATTTACAGTGTGAGCCTACCTCCTCTTTCTTCGCCTGTGACTTTAGTGAAAACTTCTCTCAAATGCCAGTGATATTCCCGTTTCTAAATCTAGAAATCATTTTCTCAGTCTTCACCCTGTCCCTCTACATTGTCTAACATTGGGATACTTTCTCCTTGAAATGCCTTTTCTTTTTTGGCTCCCTAGAAATTATCCTAAGCCAGTTCTTTTATATCTCTGATCAGCCCCTCTTTGATTTATCTTCCTCATCCCACCCCTAAAAGTAGGTGTTCATTTAAAAAAAAAAAAATAGGAAATAAAGTAGGTTTTCACCAGAAGGATAGTGAGATAACGAATGAGGGAAAAGCCAGAGCTGGTGGAGGAAAGGCACAGAAGAGTGCACCAGGAACCCCAGAGGACAGGCAGAATTAGTGTTTGCCTAGGAAAAAGTACCATTTAATGACATGAAATTAATTCATGTAATTTTATGTAAATACTTACATATAGTTAATACAGTAGACACAGAGAATGGCATTTGATAATATTAAACATTGTCTCCAAAGTTAAAAATAATTTAATAGAGGGGCACCTGAGTGGCTCAGTCAGTTAAGCATCTGACTCTTGACCTGGGCTCATGTCATGTTGGTGAGTGAGATCGAGCTCCAAGTTGGGCTCCTTGCTAACGGTGCGATTCCTGCCTGGGATTCTCTCTCTCTCTCTCTCTCTCTCTCTCTTTGCTCCTCTCCCACTTGTGCACACTCGTGCTCTCGCTCTCTTAAAATAAATAAACTTAAAAAAAAGAAAAATGAATGGGGGCACCTGAGTGGCTCGGTTGGTTAAGTGGCTGACCTCAGCTCAGGTCATGATCTCACAGTTCGTGGGTTCAGGCTCGGTGCTGACAGCTTAGAGCGTGGAGGCTGCTACGGATTCTGTGTCTCCCTTGCTCTCTGCCCCTCCCCCACTCATATTCTGTGTGTCTCTCTCTCTCAAAATTAAACATTAAGAAAAAAAGAATGGACAGGAATGCATCCTTATATTAATAAAAATCTCATAATTTATTTGTGATATAATTTGTATACGGAGAACAAGTTTCAGCTATAAAGCAACAATGAAAAGGAGTATTAGCAACAGAAAACCTTCACAGTACCTGAAACTTTCTAGACATGCACCGCCCATCTGACAAGTGTACAAATAGTTAACTAGTCTGAGCTACAGATTCGCCGTGTTACTTGATGGGAGTACTGGCTGTGTGAGGGGCTTGGTGCTGTGCTGCGGCTTCTAGCGCAGGAACGGACCTCGACCGCCTCGGCCCGGAGCCGCTAGGTGTGGCGTCACCAGTCAGAGAAGTGTTAGATGATGCTCGTAACTGATTGCGTGTATGAGGGAAGAAGAGGTCTGTTCTTACCAGTCACACACACAATCAGATCCAGGTGGACTGTTATCTAAACGTAATGTGCTTAACAATTGGAAGAAAATATGACAGAGTATCTTCCTGGAGGTCCCTGGCTAGCTCAGTCGGTGGAGCACGTTGCTCTTGATCTCGGGGTTGTGAGTTTAAGTCCCGCGTTCAGTGTGGAGATTGCATAAAAAATAAAATCTTAAAAAAATAATATAAAAGGAATAGTATCTTCATGATCCCAGATTAGGAAAGACTTTTTTCTCTTAAATATATTACACAAAGGGAAAATTGATGACTGATCACATTAAAAACTGTGTGTGGGGAATGTAGAAACAATTATCGTGTGATACAGCCATGTTTTTATTTTAATTTTATTTTAAAAAATCTTTTTTGAAGTTTATTCATTTTTGAGAGAGAGAAAGAGAATGTGAGCGGGGGAGGGGCAGAGAGAGAGGGAAACACAGAATCTGAAGCAGGCTCCAGGCTCCAAGCTGTCAGCACAGAGCCCTATCTGGGGTTCGAACTCACGAATGGTGAGATCATGACCTGAGTTGAAGTCTGATGCCCAGTTGACTGAGCCACCCAGCCGCCCCTGCAGCCATGTTTTTAAAAACTGTATTAAAAAAAAAAGACTGAAGGGAAGTTAAGTACACTCATTCACTTGTTTGGGTTCATAAAAAGCCATTAACTCAGAGAATGAGACATTTAACAAGGAATTACTGGTAGCTAGAATATATAAATAACTCACATTTATAACTTCGGAAAAGACGTACACCCCAAATGAAAAATGAGCAGGAGACATAACCAGCAAGTTACAGAAATAATAACTCTGAAGCCCCAGGCACAAGATGCTCCACAGCGGTTGTGAACAGGAATTAAATGAAACCACAAATTTGACGATCCAGAGCATGATGAAATCTATAAAGAGGTAACTTTCTTAAGCTACTGGTGGGAGTTTCAGTCAGGGAGCACCAATCCGAAGAGCAGTTAGGCAATTTCAAGAAAGTAAAGTTTTAAATCCATATACCTCATTACTCAGCAACTCCATTTCCTTTGTATTTAGCACAAATTGTAATATTAACTACACATGATCAGTACTGTATCATTTTGCTTCTGCTCAAGCTTTACCCAAAAGCCTATTGTGTCTTCCAGGATTGTATTCGCTGACTTCTTTATAATGAATCTGATTCTCTGGGGAGAAGGATCTTCAGCAGCGATTCCTTTTGGAACACTGGTTGCCATATTGGCCCTTTGGTTCTGCATATCTGTGCCTCTAACGTTTATTGGTGCATACTTCGGTTTTAAGAAGAACGTAAGTTTACGTGTTAATTTATTCAAGTAAATTTCAGCTATGAAAATGCTGAAAATTTCAGCATAATCCGCTTTAAAAGATAGGACAGTGTCTTAAAAAGAAAAATGTCTAAAAGATGTAACTTACCCTGTGGGACCTGGATTTTATAGAAAATTGATGACCTCTTAGTTTGATGGCAGTCATTCTTAAAATAGAATTTTGGGTAGGGTAGAGAAGTCATAGACATAAACTTAGATTTCAGAGTTTTATAAGTAAATGGAAACTGTAGATTAATGGAAAATGAAATGCTAATTTAAACAAATGAAAACTTTAACCTTTTAAAATTAAAAACAATTTTTTCTTCTAACCTAAAAAGTATGGCGTTTTGCCTTTAGCATTAAGTGTTTCTACATTACTTAACAAAGTAAACCAAGAGTCTGGGTTAGGAGGAGGGCTGTAAGAAGAGTGACTATAAAGTGACAGCGGTTGTTTTTTTCACATGTAGCTTTGCAATAAATTTTCCGTGGTTTTCCTGCTAATGTTTGATTTTAAGGAAGATTCTGCTCAAAGCTCAGTCCCTCCCTGCCTCTAGTCTTTCTCGCCTCTGCTGCCTCCTTTTGCCCACAGGCTAAGAGGAAAATGAAAATTTTTTCTTTTTTTTTTTTTAAGGTTTATTTATTTTGAGAGAAAGAGAGTATGAGAGGGGAGGGGGCAGCGAGAGAGGGAGAGGGAGGATCCCAGGCAGGCTCCGCACCATCACTGCGATCCTAAAGAGGGAATCAAACCCACAGACAACGGTGTGAATGTGACCTGAGCCGAAGTCGGATGCTTAACTGACTGAGCCACCCCCGTGCCCTGAGAATTTACTTAGCGTCCTCCTCACATCACTGTCCTTGCTCCTCTCTGAGAACATCTAGTCCACAGGGTTAAAAGAGATCATGTGTGACCATGCAGTCTGGGAAGGGGACTCAGGATGTCTGGGAAGAAAGTGTCATTGCTTCATTGTCCCCACTGTACCTAACGTGCCAGCCTACAGTAAGATTTGTCAGTTCTTTGGCATTTTGCTAAAGTTATGATTTTAAATCTGTATGGCATAAAAAGTACATATAGGGCACAAATAGTGACCTGACAGGATTTAAAAGTTTTTTATTACATAAATATTTGAAATTCTAAAAATATGCCTGTTAAAAATATAAACACTGAAGAACAATACGGCGATTCTCTGCCTGCGTCCGCTTACATCTACGTGTAAAATAGTCTAGTTCATGGACGCACACTCTCAGTGAGAATGCCGAGTTTTAAGGTTTTTTTCTAAGTATTTATTTATTTTGAGAAGGAGGGTGCATGTATGTAAGTCAAGGAAGGGCAGAGAAAAAGAGAGAAAGAAAGAGAGTCCCAAGCAGGCTCCACACTGTTAGTGCAGAGCCCAACGTGGGGCTTGATCCCATGAACTTCGAGATCATGACCCGAGCCAAAATCAAGTGTCAGACGCTTAACCAACCGAGCCACTCAGGTGCCCCACCAAGTTTTAAGTTTTGACATGTCATCACAAGAACTATAAAAGTATGCTTTTGAAATTTTTTGCAAAAATATGAATTTCTACATCTGTACCCCTCTTTCTCCTCCGCTGTATTTCGGTACTGTAGGTTTCATTTATTTTTATACTACCATGTCGTATGTTAGGAAAGGGTTATCTTTCCTAACATATTATATTTATATATATTATAGTTATCTTATGGTCATAAAGCTTCATGGAGCTGTTCATTGTTGCCTTTGTGTTTTGAAATCTTTGTAGAATTGAACAGTTTTAATAAAGATAATATTGCCCGTCTCCAAATAGAAACTAATTGACAGTAACTTTCAGAATCCGCTAATTTCTTACAGTAATTATGTAATTAAAAGGGAAAACCTAACTTTACCTTCGTCTTAGTTATTTTTTTTTAAGTACTGTATTACCTCCTTCTATGTATTTCTTACTTTACCTAAAGCCAGTAGTGGATGAGTGCCGGAAACCGTGGAGGCTTGTTCCCGTAGACAGGCTGAATGAACCCTGTACCTGACGCTTCCAAATACAGATCCCAGTCTGATGGCTTAAGTAGACTTGTATTACCCATAGCATCATCATGGGAGCTGAGAAAAAGCAGGCGGACAATCTAATATAGAGAAGAATTTTTTAAATAGATCAATAATTATGAATCCTTTCTCTTTTTTGTACTAAAGGCCATTGAACATCCAGTTCGAACCAACCAGATTCCACGTCAGATTCCTGAGCAGTCCTTCTACACAAAACCGTTGCCTGGTATTATCATGGGAGGGATTTTGCCCTTTGGGTGCATCTTCATACAGCTTTTCTTCATCCTAAATAGTATCTGGTAAGCTTCGGTGATATATGTTATATATAGTTATATGTAGTATTAACGTTCTCTTCTTGTTTCAGGATTGATGGGTATTTATGTCTTATACATGTAAACCATTCTCCAATAATCAGAAATCTTAAGAGCCAAAAGGTTATTTTATCTTTTCTATGTGAGAAAAAGAAGTGATAACAGCTATTACTATTTGAGTGCTTATTAGTTACTTCTGACAATTCTCAGACCTCAGTGAGGTGGGTATCCCCATTTTCCAGAGATAGAGGTGAAGCTTTGGATATTAAGTAATTCACCTGTGTTACAGGACTGCGATGCAACAGAAAGTTCACCTGTCTCTCCGTACCTGTGTTCTTAAGTCACTAAACTAACTCAGAGAAGATACCCTGAGCCCTGGATAAAACAGGGATTCGAGCAAGCACTGGGAGGAGGGGGAGGTAGATGACCTTCAAAGATCTTACTAATCCCCAGATTCCTTCATTCTCTTGGTATCTTACTTGCACGGAGAAACTCATAGTGCTAATTCTGAGCCACTATTGTACTGTATGCAGTATGTCTACACTGCAGCATGTTATCGTAATCTGACCAGTTGACACGTTACAGCAAGCACCACAGTCTGCAGTAACGTGAACCAGAATTGAATTTGAGCTGTTTAGTGATCAGGACATATCTTTCCTTCCTGATTGTTCCAACATTTTCAAAATTCAGCTGTTTTTATCATATATTGTAAGAAACAATATGTACCAGATGTGACCCTTTTTTAGTGTGGCTCTGTCGGTGTATTAATTTTTTTATTAAATTTGTCTGACTCACCAGTAAACAGTTAGACTAAGCATATTTGACTAAATAAGAGTTTCAGGTTCTACTTGAGTGAGAAGGCAAAATCCAGTGACATTACCAAACCTTTTCCTCTCCCTGCCCTCCCCCCCACTCCATCCACACCTGTGTGAATGTGCTGTGTTTAATTAGTTGGGGGGAAAAAAGCAACTTTTTCCAATTCAGGGGAAGTGAAAAGACTGTATCATTTACTGTGTCAAAGAGAAAAGATTTATAGTTTAATCTTGACATGTTTGATTATAGGTCACACCAGATGTATTACATGTTTGGCTTCCTATTTCTGGTGTTTATCATTTTGGTTATTACATGTTCAGAAGCAACTATACTTCTTTGCTATTTCCACCTGTGTGCAGAGGTATGTATCAGCAGTGTTCACTTATATTAATTTGTAGCCAGTGTCGATAATTTTAGCGTAAGACAAGTTTGAATACCATTAATTGAAATAATTTCTATAAATATGTGTTTATTAAGATAGAAACTGACCTGCATTCCTCAATTAAATGTAGCCCTTTTTAGGATTGGATTAAGATAGTATCTCAGTTCAGTATACTTATTTAGAGCTTAAATTTTAAATGTTAATTTTCTTGTGTTTTCTTTTTGTCTTTTAAAATTTTTTTATTTTTATTTAAAATGGGTGTTTTTTTTGACACTAACGTCTATTTTGACAAAGAGAAGGAATCCCAAGTAGGCTCCACGATGTCACACAGAGCCCTGAGTGGGGTTCTATCTGTGAGATCATGACCTGAGTCAAAATCGAGAGTCAGATGCTTAACTAACTGAGCCATCCAGGCACCTTTTTTTAAAAATGTTTATTTATTTATTTTGAGGGCGCACGTGAGCTTGCACATGCATGTGAGTGGGGGAGGGGCAGAGGGGGAGAGACAATGCCAAACAGGCTCCACACCCCGTGCACAGCCCGACGTGGGGCGCGTCTCACAAGGCAAGGTCATGACCTGAGCTGAAATCAAGAGTGTCTACTTAACCAACCGAGCCACCCAGGCACCCCGGGGATGTTAATTTTCTGAGAATAGCACATTGGGAATTCTCATTTTTGAGTTTTTAAATGTCTAAATTAAAAATTAGTATTCTTTCTGAAATACAGGTATTTCTGGATTGGAAATAGAGTGCAAACATTTTTTTAACGAATATACTTTTCTTGTGGATTTTTAAAAAATGTTTATTTATTTTGAGAGAGAGCAAGAGAGTGCATGCAAGTGGGGGAGGGGCAGAGGGAGAGGGAGACAGAATGCCAGCCAGGCTCTGAGCTATCTGTCAACTCAGAGCCTGACATGGGGCTCAGCCCACAAACTGAGGCATAACCTGAGCCGAAATCCAGAGCCGGACACTCAGTCAGCTGAGCCACACAGGCACCCTCAGTATAAAACATTTTTAAGTGGGAAAACTCATTAAAACATTTCAGTTATTACATTATAATGAATTATAGTCATGGCAAAATGATGACATTCTTATGTAGAAGTGTTTTTAAAGATCTAGGTTATATTAAAGCATTCTTTTGTAGTTATTTTCTATACAGGAGATTAAATCTAATTTTGTTAAACTTAGGTGCTTTTTTTTAAAAAATTGAGGTTAAATTCACATAACTTAAAACTAGACCATTTTAAAGTGAGCAGTTCAGTGGCATTTACTATATTCATTTACAGTGTTGTACAACTGCCACATCTTTCTAGTTCCAAAATATTTTCATCACCCTTTAGTAAAACTTTAGACCCAGTAAGCGGTTACACGAACCCTGGCAATCACCAGTCTGCTTTCTGTCTACACATCTACCGACTCTGGACATTTCGTATAAATGGAATCATGTGGCCTTTTGTATCTGGCTTCTTTCACGTAGCCGAATGTTTTCAGGAGTCAGTTCTTTGCTCCTTTTTAGAGCCGGATAATATTCCATTGTGTAGACAGATCCTGGTTAGTTTATCCGTTCAGTTGCTGATGGAAGTTACGTTTGTTTCCACCTTTTGGCTACTGGGAATAGAGCTACTTGAGCATTCGTATACAAACACTTGTTTGGAGTACCAGTTTTCAGTTCTTTTGGGTGTATACCTACGAGTGGAATCACCGAGTCATATGGTAAATCTTTTTTTTTTTTAATGTTTTATTTATTTTTGAGAGAGAGAGTGTGAGCAGGGGAGGGTTAGAGAGAGAGAGGAAGACACAGAATCTGAAGCAGGCTCCAGGCTGAGCGGTCAGCACAGAGCCCGACGCAGGGTTCAAACCCATGAACCGTGAGATCATGACCTGAGCCGAAGTCGGATGCTTAACCGATGGAGCCACCCAGGTGCCCCTAATATGGTAATTCTTTAACTTTTTGCAGAGCCACCAAACTGTTCTTCACAGTGGCTGTACCATTTGCATTCTTACCAGAAATGCACAAGTGTTCTAATTTCTCCATATCCTGCCTACACTTGCTATTTTCCTTTTTTGTTTTTTTTAAATTACAGCCATCCTTGTAGGTGTGAAGTTGTATCTTATTGTGGTTTTGATTTTCATTTCCCCAGTGACTAATGATGTTGAGCATCTTTTCTTTAGTTGGTGACCATCTGTGTATCTTATTTGGAGAAATGTCTGTTTAGATCTTTTACCCATTTATGAACTGGGTTGTTTATCTTTTTTGTTGAAGTGTAAGAGTTCTATATATATTCTGAATACCAAGTACTAAATTTATATCAGATAAATAATTTGTGGAGCACCTAGATGACTCACTTGGTTGAGTGTCTGACTTCAGCTCAGGTCATGATCTTGTGGTCCATGAGTTTGAGCCCCGTGTTGAGTTCTGTGCTGACAGCTCAGAGCCTGGAGCCTGTTTCGGATTCTGTGTCTCCCTCTCTCTCTCTCTCTGACCCTCCCTCCTCATACTCTGTCTTTCTCTCTTAAAAGTAAATAAACATTGGAAAATTTAAGATAAAAGTAATTTGCAAATATTTTCTCTCATTCTGTAGGTTGTCTTTTTACTTTTACTTTCTTGATAATGACCTTTACACACACTTTTTAATTTTAATAGAGTCTTATTTATCTATTTTTTTCTTTTGGTAATGAAAATTTATCTCTGTTTTCTTCTAAGTGTATAGTTTTAGCTTATATATTTAGATCATTGATCGATTGTGAGTTTATTTTTCGTTATGGTAATTAGTTAGGAATCCCCCTTCATTCTTTGCATGTGAATATCCAGTTTTTCCAGCACCATTTGTTAAAGAGACTATTATTCTTTCTTCATTGAATGGTCTTGAAACCTTGTGGAAAATCCACTGGCCATAGATGTGTGGATTTATTTCTGGATTCTCAATTAATTCTGTTCCAGTGGTGTATATGCTCTTTATGCCAGTACCACACTGTTTTGATTACCATAGCTTTGTAATAAATTCTGGAATTGGGAAGGGTAAGTTCTCCAACTTTGTTCTTTTGTGAAGACTATTTTAGCTATTCAGGACCCTTTGCAATTGTATATGAATTTGGGGTCAGCTTTTCCTTTTTTGCAAAAAATCGTTGGAATTTTGATAGGAATTGCATTGAATCTGGAGATCACTCAGAAGAGTATTGCCTTGTTTACAGTATTAAGTCTTCCACTCCATGGACACAGGAGGTCTTTCCATTTATTTCAGTCTTTAATTTTCTTTTTTCTTTTCTTTTTTTTTTTTGGCATGTTTTGTGTTGTGCTTTTCAGCGTATAAGTCTTTCACGTTCTTGGTGAAATTTGTTCCTAGGTACTTCATTCTTTTTGGATGCTGTTGTAAATGGACTTTTTTTTTTAATTTCCTTTTCAGATTGTTCATCATTAGTGTATAAAAACACAGCTGATTTTCATTTCTGTCTTGTACCCCTGCATCTTTGCTGAATTTATTTGCTATAGTTTTTGTGCGTAGATTCCTTAAGATTTTCTAATTTATGCTGACATGCTTTTTAAATATATTTATTTCTTACATAGTCTAAGGGTTAGGAAAGACTGAAGTATTTTCTTTTAAGAGCTCTCCTGCTAAGCTATAAGCTACTTTATGTAAAAGCAAGAAGAGCTCTTTTTAAAACTTACCTTATTTAAATTATGTTCCTCATAACTGGACATAGATTTCAAGCAGGCTTTACAGGATAATCTTCATCCTAACATAGAGTTGACCAGACTTTAAGATAAATAACACCAGTTTTGAACTATGTAAGGAAGCTCTCGTACATTGCTTTTCTTTGGGAAGAGCACATTTTAAAGTACAGGGCTAATGCCTCATTACTCATAAACCATTTAAGATTTTTCCACATGTTTTTAGCCCGACTTTAAGTAATTCCTCCAAAAGTAGGGGATGCGTCTTAGCATCTTCAGTGAGCAGGGAATGGGCAAAGTTCAGTAGGAGGAAAAGGCTGGAAATGATAGCAAAATTAGGGTTGGGGGCTTTGTCCCGTCGCTGCATTTGCTTCGTAACTTTGTTCTGCTACATGTCATCTAGTAACTGGAAAGTAAGTCTTGTTCTTTAACTTTGTCTTTTCTACCTAGGATTACCATTGGCAGTGGCGTTCATTCCTTACCAGTGGCTTTACTGCAGTTTATTTCTTAATATATGCAATACACTACTTCTTTTCGAAACTGCAAATCACAGGAACAGCAAGTACGATTCTGTACTTTGGGTATACCATGATAATGGTTTTGATCTTCTTTCTTTTTACAGGTAAGAATTAAAATGATTAGTTTTAGTTCATAAGTTTTTAGGCAAATTATTTTTAAATATTTTCCTTTTTATAAATCCACAAAGGCTTCTACTACTCAGCTCTCCTACATTTAGTCCTAAGTGCAGCTGAGCACTGTTTGGTCGGCCCTGCTTTGAGGTGGATGTCAGTAAACCAAAGTGAAAAAACAACCTAAAGGAAGAAGGCTAAACAGCGTCCATTGTTGTGCTCAAGTCCAGGGGTACCTGGGCCCACACCTGTTCAAAGTTTTCGCCTGTTGACCTGCTAAGTACAGTGCTTCTTAAGCTTATTTCAGAAATAGGGCAAAAAACTTTAGCCATCTAAGTCTAGGGACAAGTAGAAATGGAAGGGGTGAAGTCAAGATGAAATTGACAATAAATGTTACCAAGAAAAGACAACCACAGAACACCCTTTTTTCTAGAAGTTTTAAACTACATGTTTATATCTCCACTTTAAAATATAAGTACCTAATGGGAAAGTGTATTGTACTGGTATTTATTTTATATATGTTTCCCTTATCTCTTCAATTGGATAAAGGTTTTCTGCATCTTGGAGCCCTTAGAGTGGCTGCTTGGTAAACATTTGTGCAATAACCAAATTAAAAAAAGAAAATTATGAGACCTTTTTCACAAAAAATGTGCATCTAACATTTTATCTTAGATTGTGTTGCATGCTCTGTGAGAGAAGTAAAGGATCTGAAAACTAAAAGGAATTAAAAATAAACTAGAACTGTTCTGCATCTAGTCATCTGTTACCATTTGAGAGAATTAGACGGGGTTTGAAGTTGCCCTGTTGCTGTATCGGCATGTACGGAGCTTCAGGCTCTGACATTGGTTCTGATTCCAGGTCAGTGGCCAGATGCAGGGGGGTAGGCGTATGGGGGACGCCTGCTTGTCCTAGTGCGACGTGGTGCGCAGCGAGGTCCCCAGCCATGAGTCTTAATCCGTGACCTGCAAACCAAAGTGTAGCCTCCGAAACGAGGGATTACTGCTGTGCGTATGGGTCTCTACGTCTGTAAATGCACAGATAGAAGAATTTACCCCTTACCTGCACACAGAAGGAGTGATCTTAGTGAATATCTCTTGTTTTTCCAGGCACGTGTTATGATAGTTTACCTATCGTGCAGTTTATCACCTCTCTTTATTGCTCTTGATTTCTAGTGAAATATTTTATTTATTCAGAGTAAAGCAAACTTTGTGATCTACATTTTGTGGCCATATCCAATTGAATCAACCAGTTAAACTAGTAACCTTGGATGTATTTCACTTTATGGGAAAGATTCTCTGCAGGGGAATGGTGAGCCCTTTTAGTGTCTTGTGTTTTTCTAAAGTGGGGTACATCTGTATTTACTTCAGTACTCCAAACTGACACCATTTTATTTAAGTCCATCTCTTTTACAAAACAAAAGAATTACTCTGTTACATAAGGAAAGATGCCACTTTTAATATGCATATTACGTTTATTCCATATTTAGAACAAAATAAAATACTAAAAGTATTTTGTTAAGAACAAAATAAACTTGACTTACCTCGGGTGGCCAGTATGACGATAAATGTATTTTGTCACCTTAGAATATTTTCTCTTTATTACCTTGAAGCTCTTGGTAAGCGTAAGGTTGTTTAAATACTTTTATGTTTACCGTTACTTTTCTAAAACTAACCCCAGCCTCTTTACAAACTTTAATAATTTAATTTAGTTTAATAATAAACTAAAAAAACTTTTGAATATCCAAAAGGTGTGTTTTTATGTCCTCTAAAACACACAATGACTGGCACTTAGTAGGTTCACGTATGATGTATGAGAGCAGTAATGTTGCCGCTTCCCATAATAGTGTCCCGCATACAGTCTCTTGACTTAGAAACGTTCTTTTAATACTTTCGTTAAAAATTTTTTTAATGTTTATTTTTGAGAGAGAGAGAGCGAGCGAGAGCGAGTGAGCGAGCAGGGGCAGGGGGGAGGCAGAGAGAGAGGGAGACACAGAACTCCCTGAAGCAGGCTCCAGGCTCTGCGCTGCCAGCACAGAGCCACGTGGGGCCCAAACTCACAAGCCCCGATGTGGGGCTTGAACCCACGAACTGTGAGATCACGACCTGCGCCGAAGTCAGATGCTTAACTAACTGAGCCACCCAGGTGCCCCATAGAAAAATTTTTTTAATGCTTTTCACTATTGTTTTGAATGTAATAAAAAGAAAAAAGGTTGGAACTTTAAATACAAGCCTTACACGAGGGTATGCAGATCTCCTTCTATAGTCTACATTTCCACTTACTGACTATTCTCGGGGTAATGCTGGAAAAAATCCAGTTTTTAAAAAACTGTCAGGCAGTTCACAAGTTAGTAAATATTCTATTGCAAAACAGAGTCTCTGAATTTATCTAAGCATGGTAAAGTTAAAAATAGCACTATATTTGAAGTCAGAAAAAGTGAATTTACATTCTGATCCTGCTTACCAGCCATGTGGCCATTAGACAGTTACTTAACTAAGCCTCATTTTTTCATCTGTCTAGATTCAAATTTTTTGGAATCTAGATTGATGAATATACTCGAAAACGAAAGCATGTATTTTTTCATGAATCATCTCATTTACTCTGCCGAGGGCAGATAAAATTATCTCTGTCTTATAAGCAATAGGCTTGGAGATTTCCGTTGACCAGAGCCAGGGTAGCAGACAGTCACAGGGCTGCTCTGTCCTCTGACCCCACAGCGCCGCGCGTGGCCGCGGGTGCGGCGCTACTGCCCCAGTGACGTCGCCTTTCACGCTCTGTAAACGCTTCCTGAGTTTAGTTTTATTATAGTTCTTTGAAAACTGATAATTCTTAGTAACTATACTTAGAAAATACCCCTATTTCATTATCATATGAATCTGATACTCTGTTTAAGGTATTCATATCATACCTTGAATTAATTTTCATAGCAGTTTTCAATTTTGTGATAAGAAAATATTCTGAAATAGGAAAGGGAAATTGGCATCCTATTCATCTTTTAACTTCAGGGTCTTTTTTACATGTAATTAGAAAGAGAATGTATTATAGAAAGTTTACGTAATTATTAAGGTATAAAAAGTTCTATCAGTTTCTGGTAAGAAATTTGAGGTAGTTGTGTTTCAAAAAAATATGTGGATCTATGGTATATTTCTGGTAAGTAATAGTTTATAGTTTTGTGGTTTTTTTAAAGGAACCAATCAGTTTAAGCCTGTGCAGTTGTGTAAATTATGAAATTTCCTTGGGAAAAGAGTTTATTTTTGTTTTTTTTCTTTTATAGGAACAATTGGCTTCTTTGCATGCTTTTGGTTTGTTACCAAGATATACAGTGTGGTGAAGGTTGACTGAAGAAGCCGGCGTGTCCGGTTAAAACCAAAATAAATTAAATTCTTCATCAACAAAGACCTGTTTTTGTGACTACCTTGAGTTTTATCAGACTATTGGCCTAGTAATCCTTCAGAAACAACATAATTCTAAATACACCTCTTCCCGTACACCTGTCCCCACAAAATGTGTTTTCAACACTAAAACATTTGTATTGTGATTTGATTAAGTATATATTCAGTTGTTCTCAGTGAAGAGCAAAGTTAAATATTATGTGCATTTGTAAATACAATAGCTATAAAGTTTTCAATACTTCTAATGGCAGAACAGAGGAGGCCATATTAAACAGTACTGATGAAATGCAGGACAGTTCGTTGTAAATAGGATTTTCTAGGCTCGGTAGGTGGAAAGAATTATTTTTCTTTGAAGGAAATGACTTTTTATCATGGTAATTTTGAAGGATGATTCATATGATGTGTTTATCGGGGGGAATGTGGCTTTTAAAAGAATCTTGTATCGGTTGTAACTGTTCATATCTGCTTTTCTGTGTTGACTTCATTATTCCCATGGTATTGGCCTTTTAAACTATGTGCCTCTGAGTCTTTCAATTTATAAATTTGTTATCTTAATAAATATTGTAAAAATGTCTGCATTGCATCATTACGTATTATATATTCAAGGAGAGTCTATAAGTAGAAATCTGTTTACCAATGGTGTTTTATTTTATTTATTTTTTTTAATGTTTTTTATTTATTTTTGATACAGAGAGAGACAGAGCATGAGAGGGGGAAGGGCAGAGAGAGAGAAGGAAACACAGAACCAGAAGCAGGCTCCAGGCTCTGAGCTAGCCGTCAGCACAGAGCCTGACGCGGGGCTCAAACCCACGAACGTGAGATCTGACCTGAGCCGAAGCCGGAGGCTTAACCGACTGAGCCACCCAGGCGCCCCACCAATGGTGTTTTAAAATGGTGTTTACTGGGGCGCCTGGGTGGCTCAGTCGGTTAAGCATCCGGCTTCAGCTCAGGTCATGATCTCACGGTTCGTGGGTTCGAGCCTCACATCGGGCTCTGGGCTGGCAGCTCAGAGCCTGGAGCCTACTTCAGATTCTGTGTCTCCCTCTCTCTCTGGCCCTTCCCCTGCTGGCACTGTCTCTCTCTGTCTCTCAAAAATAAATAAATATAAAAAAAATTTTTTTAAATAAAATAAAATAAAATGGTGTTTACTGGTTTATCAGATTTTACTGGTTTTTGTTCCTGTAACATTTTCTTGGTTGATCTGAATGAAATTCCAGCCTCCTCGGCTTTGTGACAAATCTGGAATTTTCACTGTTAGGCGGTAATAGAAATTTTAGTTGTGCATATCTAGCCAGAAAAATGATGTAAGTCTGGTAGTTAATATGGCCCTCACTGCATTGTCATTAAGGACTTTATGTTTTTGACCTATTTTTCAAAATACAGTGTTTTCTTTTTTTTTTAGTATTTATTCATACACTGGCCGTGACGAGCAGATCTTCCTCTTTTTGATTACATTGTCTTAGTTTGGATTTCACAGGTTTATTTCTTAGAGTTAAGAAATAACTATTTCTCGTTCATATTCATCTGCTAATTAAAAACCATTTATGTGGAAATGGAAGTTTGGGATGATTTCAGAAACATTAGTTTGCTTATAGCTGTAAGAATATTCATCTTGTATGTTAGCGGCTGGACGCTTGCTGCTGATGAGAACAAATCAGGTGCCATTTACACGACATCTACGCTAAAATGAGTAACTTGTTCATATGATGTTGGGGCTCTTACTCAGTTGTTTCATACTGATGTTCCTTTTAAAAAACTAGCCTGTCTGCATTGAAGCCTGAGGAGCTCTAGTTACTATTTTTACCCTGTCACATAGAGATTTAGGAGAATTTCCTTTCAAATTTATTTTCTATATCTCTTGCAGGAGTTTTTTATGTATAATACTGTTAAAGTACAGTTGCGATAGGCTGACTAAACAAAGAAAAAAAGTTTATAAAAAACTGGATTCAGAACCAGGCTAGTTTTGTTGATCAGAGTTAAGCTTCTTTAATCTTAATTTTCCTTTAGTGAACAATTAGCTTTGTGACTAAAAAACTTACTCCTTTGATAGAATTTTTTAATAAAAAATTTTTATTTTTCTTTATAGTAAGCACATGTCACATCTAAATAACGGTGAGGCCACTGGAAAGAGCTGTCAGAGGAAAGATTTAGGAGGCCGTAATGACAAGGAAGGAGACCGTAAAGAGGAAGGCAAGACCGAGCTGGGAAGGGCCGGTGACGACGCAGCCCTTTCTCTGGGGCCTCGCCTGGCACCTCCTGAGGAGGCCGCGCCGTGGCTCTAGCTCACACCGCAGACACAGGGCAGTCACGTGATATCTGAGTCCTTTTTCCTTTTCTTGTCACTTCAGAAGTTACCCAGTTACGCCTTTCTCTGTGTCCCAACTCTTGGCTAATTGGAGAATCTTATATTTATTTTTTATTTTTTATGTTTTTTATTTATTTTTGAGAGAGCGAGTGTGAGCAGGGGAGGGGCAGAGAGAGAGGGAGACACAGAATCCAAAGACAGGCTCCAGGCTCTGAGCTAGCT